>JAWNZC010000314.1:7620000-7890000 GCA_035771165.1 Paragorgia papillata
ACCAACTTAGACCAACTTAGACCTACTTAGACCTATTTAGACGTACTTAGACCTACTTAGACTTACTTAGACCAACTTAGACTTACTTAGACCTACTTAGACTTACTTAGACCTACTTAGACCAAGTTAGACTTACTTAGACCTACATAGACCTACTTAGACCTACTTAGACTTACTTAGACCAACTTAGACCTACTTATAGATTTACTTAGACCTATTTAGACCAACGTAGACTTACTTAGACCCACTTAGACCAATGTAGACTTACTTAGACTTACTTAGACTTACTTAGACTTACTTAGACTTACTTAGACTTACTTAGACCTACTTAGACCAACGTAGACTTACTTAGACCAACGTAGACCTACTTAGACCTACTTAGACCTACTTAGACCTACTTAGACCTACTTAGACTTACTTAGACCTACTTAGACCTACTTAGACTTACTTAGACCTACTTAGTCCAACTTAGACCAACTCAGACCAACTTAGACCAACTTAGACCTACTTAGACCTATTTAGACGTACTTAGACCTACTTAGACTTACTTAGACCAACTTAGACTTACTTAGACCTACTTAGACTTACTTAGACCTACTTAGACCAAGTTAGACTTACTTAGACCTACATAGACCTACTTAGACCTACTTAGACTTACTTAGACCAACTTAGACCTACTTATAGATTTACTTAGACCTATTTAGACCAACGTAGACTTACTTAGACCCACTTAGACCAACGTAGACTTACTTAGACTTACTTAGACTTACTTAGACTTACTTAGACTTACTTAGACTTACTTAGACCTACTTAGACCAACGTAGACTTACTTAGACCAACGTAGACCTACTTAGACCTACTTAGACCTACTTAGACCTACTTAGACCTACTTTGACCAACTTAGACTTACTTAGACCAACGTAGACCTACTTAGACTTACTTAGACTTACTTAGACCTACTTAGACCTACTTAGACCAACTTAGACTTGCTTAGACCTACTTAGACGTACTTAAACTTACTTAGACCTAGCTACTTATATTTTTTAATTTTGTGTGCAGCTCTCGAACGTACCATTCGGTGGAGGTACAGCATTTACAAAGCTCAAGACATATGTGAGGCCAGGCAAGGTAAATATAATATACAAACAACTCGTTTATCGTGTTTCATCAGGGAAACTCCAAAACACTCCAAAACAATAAAACAACTCAGCCTTCGGCCTCGTGCTTTCATCAATTTTGGGAGAAGATTTTACACAATTCTGAAAGTTTGAAAAGTCATAAAATACTAAAAAAATACAACCGTTGAGTTGAGTTAAGTTACATGCGTGCGATACATACGGAGACTGGATTAGGAGCCAAGGAAGGTACCATTTCATATTATTAGTCACTAGCGTCAGAAGAGCGACTGAGATCCAGTCAATAACCGCTGGTGTAAATCACCTGTGCATCTGAGTACGAGTGTTCAAAACAAAATTTCATCATGCAAAGAGGGGGGGGTCGTTGTTGATATATTACATCATACGTTCTGGGACATTAGCGTTACCTTTCTTGAAAGCTGTTTATCTTTAAACGAGGCAAATAAATGCCTAACCGACGTAAACATGAAGCGAAGTAAACAAGCTCTAAGGAAAGGTAAATGGCAACATCTGAATACTATGATGTAGCGCTAAAAACACAGAAGAAAACGAACTAAGAAATAATTATAATAAATTCTTCGTAACCTCGTTTGTTCAGTCTTCGCTGGGAAGTATTGGCCCTCGTTTTTTCCCGCACAGATCTTGCTCCTTCCTTGTTCGGTCTATACGAAGACTTCAGGCAAATACTTTAACTTTTCCATACAGACCTCATAACTCTTTATTATTAAGCCGAAATTTTTGTGTATTTGCTCTATGAAATTTTTTGCATTGTTATCATCCAGGGTGATGCAGTATTTTGGTATAACCTCAACAAATCTGGAGTGGGAGATAATTCAACATACCATGCAGCTTGTCCAGTGCTAACGGGAATAAAATGGGGTAGGATTTCTAATTATTCTAAATATTCTAATTATTCTAATTATTCTAATTATTCTAATTATTCTAATTATTCTAATTATCCTAATTACTCTAATTACTCTAATCACTCTAATCACTCTAATTCTAAGTATTCTAATTATTCTAATTATGCTAATTATGCTAATTATGCTAATTATGCTAATTATGCTAATTATGCTAATTATTCTAATTATTCTAATTATTCTAATTATTCTAATTATTCTAATTATTCTAATTATTCTAATTATTCTAATTATTCTAATTATTCTAATTATTCTAATTATTCTAATTATTCTAATTATTCTAATTATTCTAATTATTCTAATTATTCTAATTATTCTAATTATTCTAATTATTCTAATTATTCTAATTATTCTAATTATTCCAATTATTCTAATTATTCTAATTATTCTAATTATTCTAATTATTCCAATTATTCCAATTAGTCCAATTAGTCCAATCATCCCAATCATCCCAATCACCCCGATCACCCCAATCACCCCAATCACATGCACCCCAATCACCCCATCACCCCAATCACCCCAATCACCCCAATCACCCCAATCACCCCAATCACCCCAATCACCCCAATCACCCCAATCACCCCAATCACCCCAATCACCCCAATCACCCCAATCACCCCAATCACCCCAATCACCCCAATCACCCCAATCACCCCAATCACCCCAATCATCCCAATCATCCCAATCATTCCAAATATTCCAACTATTCCAAATATTCTAAATATTCGAATTATTTTAATTATTTTAATTATTTTAATTATTCTAACTATTTAAATTTTTCTAATTATTCTAACTGTTTTAATTATTCTAAATATTTTAATTATTTTAAATATTCTAATTATTCTAATTATTTTAATTTTTCTAATAATTCTAACTGTTTTAATTATTCTAAATATTCTAATTATTCTAATTATTTTAATTATTCTAATGATTTTCAGTGGCCAACAAATGGTTTCACATGCATGGTCAGGAATTTAGGAGACCTTGCTCATTAAATGAAAATCATTAATATTTGCTGCGTTGCATTTTTGGAAAATGACAACGATGCCATCACAGTATTTATACATTCGAATTTTAGTTTACAATTTCATTAGTACGGAACTTGTTCTAGGTATTATATCACTATATTCTAAAATCATATCAAATAACCGTACTCCATCTTCTGGGCGGCTGCATTCCAGTATTGTAACACGGTTTGTGCTTCTTGGTACATTTGTTCAAGCAATCTTTGTCTTATTGTCTTGCTTCAAAAACGCCTTATTACTCGGGCTGCCCGTGGTAGACCAAGTCTAGGTCTGGTTCTACGGTCTGGTTCTATTTTTTATTTTGCCGACACAAAATTGCATTTTTGCGACATTTCTCTTCCGCTACTATTCATGCTGGCTGAGTGAGGCCGTGAGGCATGTTGTATTAAAGTTCTTTGCTCCTTTCGCTTTTGGAGTTGGACAAAAAGTTGAACAGCTTTGCCTTTTGATCAAGGTGTTCTGGCACGTTGTTGGTAGATTTTGAAAGTGACGGACTGACTTTGTAGTTTAACAGTGATCAGATGTGGCTGACAACTCCTTGATCGTAAATATGTTCACTTCTGTGAAGTATGCACCACATTCACCCTTCGATTCAGACTCCGCCCAACTGCGGCTAGTGCACCGAGCATGAACGAAGGGTGAATATGGTGCATACTTCACACAGGTAGCACGAGTGAACGCTTGACCAGGCAAAGGTCAATCTGATGCGCATACTACTCCAATATTTTAACGAGCTTAACATAATGAAATTTGGGATGTATATGATAATAATTATTCGTTTCAAATAGGACAATTAATTGCCTTCTTACAAACATTGGTTGTTACTTAATAATTTCGACAATTTATCCACTTTAAATATTAACCAAATCTATAAAGCTATAAAACATGAAACGCTGAATCTTTATGTCTAACAAATCTCTGGTTTCAATAAGATATCAAGGCCTGAAATTCTTTAATTCACTTAATGATGAAATTATTAACTCAGCCTCTTTCATAAGGACCTAATAAATTCTTAGAATATTATTAACGTTAGTCTTATAAAGGACTTAAAAAACTCATTAATAATTCATGAGGAAAACACAAAAGAAATCAATACCGTAGCAGAGGTTGTAAATCGGATACAGAATCGTCCTGATTTACATAAACTTTAGCTTCGATTTTCTTGGCTAAAATAGAGTATATCGCTAAAATAGTTAGTGAACTTGATTACTTAGATGCATTTGTATTTTAAGAAAGATACAGCATTCGCAGCCGATCTGTATCTGATTTACTACGGCTCGCCTTCGGCTCGCCTTGTAAATCAGATACAGATCGGCTGCTCATGCTGTATCTATTACTTATAAATTACTCAGACCTCTCAATATAATTTATTATTATATGGCCGCTGTCCCGGATGTTGATTTTGCTCGCGTGAATTTCTAAGGTTTTCACACTAAGTTTGATACAATAATTATCGAAAAACTTGAAATAGCCATATAATAAACGCTTTATTAACCTCGTTTACTCGGTCTTTACGGAAAATATCAGACCTCGGTCTTTTTTGTACGAACCTCGCCTGCGGCTCGGTCCGTACTGTCAAGACGTCGGTCTGATATTTTCCCGTACAGACCTCGTGCTCGGTTAATAATCTCTTATTACTGTTACCGTTTATGCTGATAATTTGTAATTTAGTTTAATTTTTCTTGGAGAAAGCCTAAATATTTTAATGATTAAATACATATCTAAATATTTAGATCTAAATATTCTTGATTTTGTGTTTTGTATGATTTTCTTTTAACTTTCTTGCTTGTATAATTATTATATACAGTACTTTGCTTGTATGAAATCTTGTAGTAAATTCAATAAAATTTAAAAAATACCTAGTTTTAACTCTTTATTGGACAGGTTTCCGGGAGCTCTCTTCCCTCGTCTGGCGTTAGCCAGAGTAAAATTAATAAGTTGCCAAAAGTCAACTATATGGTAAATCATAGATATTTCTCTTCCTATACCTCAAGTAAATCTTTCTGAAAAGAAAAAAATCTTAAAAATTAAAAGTTTAAAATAGAATTAAGTTTGTCTTATTTGAATAATATCGAGAATATCAATTTACAGTTCATCTATATCTCCACTTCTCACTTCGTTCTTGAGATGTGTTTCAAACACAAACTTATAATCTCTTGACATCATATACCTGACGCAATCAATGATACATACAATTTAAGAGCGAGCAATGCTAACGGACGGACCTACCTATTTTCAGGAACAGAAAGACATAAAAGATCCTTTCTTGCACGCGTGCATGCAAATTTTTGTAACTTGGCCTTCATTTTTATCTTGTATATATATATATACTGTTTTTATTCTTGTAAATGTTTTAACCAACATTTTATATTATGTTGCTCATTTCACTATATATTATAATCCAAATTTGTAAATCCATTGTATTTTTCTAACCTAAAGCCCTAATCAAACGAGAACGCAAGTCATCGCAAGTTGGCAGTCAGAATTTCTGTGGCGGTCGTTTGAACACCCAAATTAACAAAATAAAGGTTCCATGAGTGTTTTAAACAAGTTTTAACTTTGTCACGGCACGTGATATTTTCGGGAAATTATTCAGAGCGGCTGGCTGAGATAGCGTGACTGCCAACTTGCGATGACTTGCGTTCTCGTTTGATTAGGGCTTAAGATGGATGATTAAAGATTATTATTATTATTATTATTATTATTATTATTATTATTATTATTATTATTATTATTATTATTATTATTATTATTATTATTATTATTATATTATTATTATTATTATTATTATTATTATATAGTGACTTTATTAAATGCTATATTTCTTTGTAATTATTAAACTAAATCACATGAAACGAATCTTGCTTGAAATGTGAAATGTGAAACACATACGATTTTGGTTTCTGATTTTCATTTAGTAATTTGAGCTCTTCAAATTTGTTTTGGACGCTGTTTATATTTAAATGCATAATAAACGCTCTACTGACTTGAGTCATCTTTCCTTTCTTCAATAATCGAGTTCCTTTGGGATTTCAGCTGTTCTTCCAAATTTGCATTTTCACCACGAATTTCACATTCAATAATTTTACATTCAATAGTGGATGGGTATTATTTCTCCGAGTTATAAACTCCAATTTTGATATAATTGCAGACTATATATGTTATCAAATATTAGAGAGTTGTTTTATAACGACAGAATTACTTTAAGACTAGTCTAAGTTGATAGTTATATCTCAAAGTTTTCTCTGCTAAAATTACTGATATTAATATAATATTTTTATCTTGCTGTGATCTGTTATTGTTGGTGCAAAAATGTTTTGTTTTAATTGTATAGTGGCAAAGCTAAGGAACAGGTAGCAATAAACTTGTTAATTTATGTCTTGCTGTTAACAGAATTAAAAATATTGATTGAAATTTTGGATGCATTAATTTGTACCCGTATTTTGCTGGTTGTCGTTATTAAGTACTGTACTTATGAAACGAAAATTAAGTTTGTCTTAGTTGAAAGAACACTTAAAATAACAGAGTAACATCTTTTGCGCTTTTTACTGTCATTTCAAGTGTTCTTCCAAATAAGGCAAACTAAATTTTTGTTTCATAGACACTTTAAAGTTTCGAGCTATATATTATTGTATTTTTATTATATAAAATATAGTGTTTTATTGATTTTTCCGCCACTAATAAAAGTGATAATCTCACATGTGCGATTATTTATGATAATCGCACATGTGACGATTATCGCTGAATCAGCATTATAGTTTAATGCAATTTTTGCAAGGCAATAGGACAATTTATTTATATAATAAACAGAACAATACATGGATGCTTGGAAATATGAAATTTATTTCTCGTGTTGAACAGGATATGTCACTCGTTCGCTTCGCTCACTCGTGAGATATCCTGGTCAACACTCGAAATAAATTTCATATTTCCGCACATCCATGTATTATTCTCTATATTAACCCTTTATTGACCAGGTTTCTGGGAGCTCTCCCCTTTGACGAGTAATATCGTCTGGCGTTAGCCAGGGTGAAATTAATACAAAAAGCAACTGTGACCAGTAAAGGGTTAAAGATGAAAAACATACTTTTGACTTTTTTAATTGCTATAAACGAAATTGGATAGCAATGGAAAATGGTATGCTCACATCTTTTTCATCTCTGCGACCATTATTTCGCTTTGCTAAACTGAAGTCTGATGAGTCATTCAACCAATAATCTAGAAAAGCTATAACAAAAAAGTAACGGACTTCTAGTTTTTTGTAAAATGTAATTTGTAATCGCTGTAATTTCAAACCATTTTTAACGTGGCTAGACAGTGTAAATACCCTCAAAGTTTACCTAAATGAAGAAATCGTGTTTCCAGTAAATGCAGAAAACCTAATTTGCATAAAATCTGTCGCTACCACAAACACAATTTCTCTAGATACGCAAGCGCTACAAGTATAAATCTTTTCAATAATCAAGACCACCACTAGAGCTATGCAATGAACTAACATGAAGCTCATGAGACCTGTGCAAAACGTTTCATTAAGAAAATACGTAATTTCTCATGATTTAAGCTGTTGAGCCACCTTAATCTTTTTACCATTATACAGTTACATCTCAACCGGTTATATATATACAGATATTTCAAAACGAAACAATTACAAGTAAAGTAATTTCTAACGAAGTTTTTTACAGCCCTGATTATCACTATAACTTACAATTTATGTTAACCCGTTAATTAAAGACACAGCGTCAGGGTTATAATAGTTTTGCGCGAGACGAAAATTATATTTGTGATTAAAGAAAGTCACGGCTAACTGACTATTATATTTTATCAAAATATAGTAAGGTTGGGGTACTGCCGAAATTCCTGAACGTAGATTTCTAACGTTTCGAGCGAAGGCCCTTCGTCAGAGAGAAACGTAAAGAGTGTAAAGAACAACGAGCTTATATAAGGTTAATTTATTATTGAGTCGGTTTTCTTTGTTCTTCCGAGGTCTTTATATCGCATAAAGCCCTTGAATAATAATTAGATACGAAATGAAGGAAAAAACAAGGAAAATCTTTGTCCAAGGTGGAAAAAATAGACAAAACTTTGTTGGAAAACCTCCTCAATAATAAATTAAGTCAGATTACGCGTCCGAGGGCTCTATATAGAGAATAATACATGGATGTGCGGAAATATGAAATTTATTTCGAGTGTTGACCAGGGTATCTCACGAGTGAGCGAAGCGAACGAGTGACATATCCTGTTCAACACGAGAAATAAATTTCATATTTCCAAGCATCCATGTATTGTTCTGTTTATTATATAAAAAAATTGTCCTATTGCCTTGCAAAAATTGCATTAAACTATAATGCTGATTCAGCGATAATCGTCACATGTGCGATTATCATAAATAATCATATGTGAGATTATCACTTTTATTAGTGGCGGGAAAATCAATAAAACACTCTATTTTATATAATAAATGGTGTTATATCGCATACATCTCGACGTTCGAGGGATTTATCTATTACATATTATATTTTATAATTGAAACTAGTTTAATGACTTCCAAAACGCCTCAGTTTTCTGCTAAAATGGTTGTAGTGTCAGTGATTGAAGTAAATCTCAAGCAACACTTCCCAGCCGAGTTTTGCCGTTGACGTCTTGAAGACGTGAAAATGCTCTAAGTGCATGGCGTTGTATATAAAGAACGAAGACGCTGTAGAGATTACACTAGGAACGAAAAATTATTCATTCTCTTATTTGTTTCGCAACTAGAATTATTTTGTTTAAAAGACGTCGTCGTTGAAGTTGCCCTCGTACTTCGTAAGGTTCATAACAATCTTCTAAAACCGTTAAAGAAGCATTAGTGTATTTTCTTTTGAACTATTTAGTTCATGTTTTGAAGTGTGTGATATTCACCATAATTTGGATCATGTTAACTTGAATTTGTTCACAATTTTTTTCAAGTTTGCGTCCTAGTGACATTGGGAGCTCAAGGAAATACAACGCAAACGTCAAGGGTAACGTCCGGCTTAATACAATAGAATTTTCCTCACACAACAAAGAAAATCAATAATTTTTAGTCCCAAAAGTAATCCTAACGCCGTCCCCGTTCTACATACAACGTTATTCAGATCATTTTCACGTCTTCAGGACGACATTAGGGACCTTAAGATCTACGACGGGAACTTCGAGGACGACGTCCTTCAAACAAAAGCATTCTTCTTGCAAAACAAAGATAAAGAATAATTTCTAGTCCCAAGAGTAATCTGAACACCGTCCTCGCTCTGTATACAACGCCACTCGGAGCATTTTCACGTCTTCAGGACGACGATGACTCGTGGGGTGATGAGAACTGTTGTCTGAGACAGACACTGCAACCGTTTTAACACTTTGAAAATTATAAAACAAGCCTCAAGTATTGAATATATGCAGTAGTCAGTTAACCGTGACTTCTTTTTAATGCTAAAATTTGAATTGATTTTTAACTGCCGTCGTCGTCCTAGCATCTTAAGGTCCCTGTTTTGGATGTCGAAAAACATACTTTTAACTCATTCCTGTCCGAGGGCTTCCCCAGAGATGAATAAAATCGTCTGGCGTTAGCCAGAATAAAATACTAAAGACCGATTTGGACAGGGAAGAGTTAAGTATTCAACACTACTATTCAATACTAGATTGCCGTTGTCGTCCTAGCTTGCTTAAGCTCCCTACTGTGCCTTTAACACAAAATTAATAATAACTTTTTCTTCTAAAAAATCAAAAATCACCTCTCAGTGGTGCCACGGAATTAGAACTTTCGACACACCAAAAAAATGTTAATTAAATTTTTTAATTTTCTTATCAGCACGACATCTGAGAGAACAAATTAATTGCTACCAATTTTGTTTTTACATTTGTTGTTTTTTTCTCAGGTTTTCTTTTAAATTTTTTTAGTTACTAGAGTTAGACTATTATTTTTTTAAATTTTGACATTTATCGTGCTAAAATTTGTTTTTCCACGCGGCCTTGTGAATAAGAGTGAATGCTTTTCTCTAATTTCTCGTCGTGCTGCGCATGCTTACGGTTCATTTAACATAAACGATGAGCTCAACAAATCGCTGTGCGTTACCAAATCACTAGTCAATGTTTTTGTGCCAATAAAACGCGAGTTTAACTACCAGTTCCGTCATTTTACTGTCAGCTGCTAGTCATGCAACTCAAAACAGTATTCCTAGCATTGGTCGTTCTTCTTGCGTTGTTTTCTTGTGCTGCGGGCAAGAAACATGGGAAAAAGAAACAGAAACGTTCGTTGCTACACAAGTCGGAAGGTCACAGGAAAGACAAAGTTCTCATAAAACGACACGCGTTGCCACAAGAGGTCAACGATGGAAAGTCGGAAAAGGTTGTCTTGTCTGAAAAGGTGGATGACAGCACTGGCTCACTTGAAACCAACAGACTAACCCCTTATTCCTCCTTACCAGAGTTATCGAACTCAGCTTCGCAGAAGAACCAGAGGTCAAAGAGGTCACAAGCATCCAAGTCAAAGAAAAGACTAAGCTCGCTGCGTGAATCATCTGCACCAAATTCATTCGGGTTAGAGAAGAATAATTTAGGGCCTGCCGAATCATCTGTGCCCTGGAAAATTATGGACGTGTTACCTCCAAGCGAGTCAACTCCAAGCGGGCCATCTACAGACGAGTCATCTATGGACGGGACATCTACAGATGGGACAGCTATAAACGGGACATCAGAGCCAGCTAATGGTCTACTCGACGTCGGCCAGATCAGAGCCGTCTCTGTGTCAGAGATCTGTAACGGTGTCCTCATTGATCCTCAGATTGTTCTTACAAGCGCCAGTTGTGTCTTTCCTGATTATAAGTCCGCCGAGCACAAGAATATAACTTTTACCTTGAACGCTGTGACGAGACAAGTGGTAAAAGTATTTGCAAATCGCGATTGGCGTGTCGACGGACAAAGAAAAACAAACTTTGCACTTGTAAGATTGGATCAACCAATGACAGGCACGAAAGCTAGCCACCCTATTGAGCTGACATGGAGTCCTTACGCCCTTGAAGATATTGGAGAAAGCTTTTTAGCTATGCCTGCTCCCAGTTCTTGTCAGACAGCATCGAAGAAAGCGCAACGGACAGACGAAGCGCGATATCTTAATGACGAAGTTATTGCAGTAGATTGTCATGATCGTGGAACCGCATTAGCTGGTAGTCCCATGTACCGTGTCGCCAGCGGTCAGCCTGTTGTATATGGTGTACATTTTGGACATTGTACAACTGGTGCGCTGGACAGAAGTATAACTGGCTCGTGTGGTGCGCGAATCACCAAGAATGTGTTCCGTGATTTTTGTCGATTCGCTTCTCAAGAAATCATAAGATTGACAGGCTGTGAATCCTCTACGTTTCTTCATTTGTGTGAGTGTATCCGTTTACTATATAAGTTGTAAGATTTCCGTGCGATTAACGAGAGAAATTAACTTTGAATTGAGTGCAAATGTTTTTCGAGTCAATTAACTCAGGAAAGAATTCTGAGTTACTAAGCGAGACTCGAACCTTCTGATCGCCAATGAGACGTTTTAACCATTGAGAAACTGGAACTTAGATATTTAAACGTAGATTGAAAAATGTACAATCCACGACTTTCTGATCATCAGTGAGGCGCTCTAACCATTGAGTTACTGGGACTCAGATGATTTGATTTTACATAGCGGTATATAAGTGATACACCGAACTTAATTAACCAACGTTATTTTGAAGAACCACACCTATAGTTTTACAGGGCGGTGCCGGACTTATTGATTACGAACGAACGAACGAACGAACGAACGAACGAACGAACGAACGAACGAACGAACGAACGAACGAACGAACGAACGAACGAACGAACGAACGAACGAACGAACGAACGAACGGGAAAAATGTAAAGCGCAGCTAACGGCATCGCAACTACACAATAAGAACTGGTTTATATTTTTAAGGTTATTTTTAATATGTTACCACGACAGGCAAATGAACTTTCAAACCCCACAGACAGGACTATACCATGCATCTTTTCTCCTTTTTTGCAGTATTTGCAAGTATTTGATCGATTTTGTATTTAAATTGAATTTTGGGTTTTCTAGTAACAGAAGATCTTCCGACTACGGTATATGACAAGCCAACCTATGATGCAATCCGTTCAACCGAAACTAATCTTTTTAAAGGCGTTGTGTTCGTTTATTACAGCTCAAGTAAGTTGTTTTAATCGTAAAAAGTTGTCCTTCAGCAGCATATTCTTGGTCAGTTGCACTTGACGTCATGGCGGCCATGTTGGAGGAATCTCATTAGCAGCTATTATATTTGGAGTATGTTTTCCTCCAACATGGCTGCCGTATCTTGGTCCACTTGCGGCTAAATACAGGAATCGCACATTCAACTTTATAAGTGATGACATGAAGTCTTCAACAACAGTGGAAGACCGCTGGCAACTGACAACAAATAAGTAATTTTAGGACCTTTTATAACAAAATCAACCAACCAGCTTTCAAATGTTATCAAGTTCTCGGTCCCAAAGTAATGTAACTATTTATGTTATGCATTGTCTGACGACACTAGTGAATTTTGTATCGATCAGATATGTGCCTGTAAATAGTTACTTTACTTTGAGACCGAGAACTTGATAACATTAAAGCTGGTTCGTTGATTTTGTTATAAAATGTCTTAAAATTATAAAGATAACACATAAACAGCTTACTAATTACTTTTCAGTTTAATTAATAATAATTAAACTGACAAGGAACAACTATTAACGTCATTAACCATAACCTTTTTTACTGATTTCTCATTTTCTTGTCAGTCGCCAGCGGTCTTTCACTGTTATTCTTAAAGACTTCATGTAATCAGTTATAAAGTGGAATGTGCGATTCCTGTATTTAGCCAATCTCGTTCCCAGAGCCCACGGAAACCACCCGGGAAACGAGAGACTCTAGGATAATCCGTTTCAAATCACAGGATTCTCCAAATGGGTCCTCCAAATTAACTGTTTTAACGTCATCAGTGCAAGTGGTCTATTGAGATTAATAGATCATAGGTTTTGTTCCAATGAGGCCAAAACTGCGGCTGTTAAAAGCTTTTAAAAGACTTTTAAAGGTCTTTTATTATCTAAGATTTCGTCGTCAATGACATTATCAGAGATAGAGATGTGTTGAGGCAAGGTGTTATATATACAGTGTGAATAATTAGGTTAAAATATGCTAATGTACAGTTAAGAACAATAGAGGTGAGAATTAACAAGAGATAATGACAATGTCAACCTGAGGCTTAAAGAAGCATATACCATATTCGAAAAGAGAGACCAACGATCAATTCCCGTTAGGAATGCGCAGAACTGACAAATCTTTTATTCTAGCATCTCTAACCTTTTAACATATAATAACGATTATTTAATATTCTTTCTTAGTTTTAACCTCTATTGTTTTCAAGTGTACATTTGCATATTTCAGGGGCTCTGGAAGCAGCGGGTGTCCGGACACCTGCACTTTCTGGACTGTGGGTGTCCTACATAAGAAGGACACCCACAATATTTTAGCAAATTTTAAACAAATTGATAATTGGTGTTGTTGAATGTTGACGCGAAGTACATCTTTTCGTTTTTTTATACATAATAATATTTTTTTTATATAATTTTTTTTTTAAAGTTCTTGAAGTTGTTGTGAACTTGTGATGTTATCTTGTATGTTATGTATATATAGTTATTAATTATCTATTATATTCTATGAAGGGCGTGGCCCTGTTTATGGCATTCTGCGAGACGCAGGACACCCACAACTTTGAAAAGGTTCCAGAGCCCCTGGCATATTTTAACCTAATTATTCACACTGTATATATAACACCTAGCCTCAACACATCTCTATCTCTGATGATGTCATTGACGACGAAAGCTTAGATAATAAAAGACATTTTAAAGTTTTTTAAAAGTTTTGAACAGCCACAGTTTTGGTCTCATCCGAACAAAACCTATATCTATTAAGCATAGGTTAGTGACCGAACCCGAGGTAACTACGTCAGTTATTAAAATGATGATGAAGATGATGATGAAGTTAATTGCCCCGGGCTAATATATTTTAACGACATCAAAGAAAACCAAGGTGATCGTGAACTAAGTTGTTTTATTCTATATACCATGCTTTGCTTTTAGTTATTGCATGTCTTTCCTTGTCTTTCTTTTTCCCTGTCCCGTGTTCGTGTCTTTGTCCTTGTTCTTGTCCCTCCCTGATCTTCTGCCTGTCCATGTCTTTGTCCTTGTCGTCTTCTGTGTCCTTGTCCTTGTCCCTGTCCCTGTCCCAGTCCCTGTCCCTATCCCTGTCCCTGTCCCAGTCCCTGTCCCTGTCCCAGTCCCTGTCCCTGTCCCTGTCCCAGTCCCTGTCTCTGTTCCAGTCCCTGTCCCTGTCCCTGTCCCTGTCCTTGCATGTCCCTGTCCCTGTCCCTGTCCCAGTCCCTGTCCCTGTCCCTGTCCCAGTCCCTGTCCCTGTCCCTGTCCCTGTCCCTGTCCCTGTCCCTGTCCCTGTCCCTGTCCCTATCCCTGTCCTTGCATGTCCCTGTCCCTGTCCTTGCATGTCCCTGTCCTTGCATGTCCCTGTCCTTTCTCTGTCATTGTCTCTGTCCCTGTCCTTGTGCTTAATTGTCCCTGTCCCTGTCCCTGTCCCTGTCTCAGTATCTTTGTTTGTCAACTGTCCTTGTAGTTCAATGCTTTATTATTATTATTCTACTTCTAGGTTCTTCTAGATGGGTAGACATGGTCACTGATATCGAAGCTATCCAAAGAACTAAAGTTGTTTACGATAAGTTTCTTGTCGCAATAATTAATGTCCAGACTCTGCCATATAACGTGGACGCTGTTCCATTCATCGAGTATAGAGCAGTTGGGAGTAAAACCTACTTCCCATATACCGCGGATTACGATTTCAAGAAATTTAAGGAGTTTATGGTTTCTTTCAGGTACGAAACCTTTTAACAGCAGAAACTGACTCAGGGGGTGTTTACATGAGACCGGCCTGAACTCGGACCGGCCTGAATTTTGCATTTCAGTTTTTGTTTACACAAGACCGTCTTTGAAACTATATAGGCTTGGTTTCGTTGTTACTTCAAGATTTGTGTCAATTGCTTTACAGCTCGTGACCGCTGGAGAATCATTATCTTATGTGGATTTGACACCAATCTCATTTAAAACAACGTATTGAGTTTGAGAGGTGAAAGTGCTTCAGTTCGGTCTAGCGGGCGACCTGAAATTAGGCCGACGTGAACTGAATCTCAGGCCGGACTCATGAAAACGATCTATAGTAAAAACACTACAAGCGACCCGAAATCAGTCCAGCCTGAGTCGGGCCGGCCTCATGTAAAGAACCCCCTAATACTTTTTAAAAAGCAATCATGTAGTAATATATAAAACACAAGCAACAGTGTTTTATCACATTTCAAACGTGAGGGAATAGCTGAGTGTTCTAGATCTGTTAAAAAAAAGTAACTGCGAATGTTTTGAATAGCTTTAAAAATGAATGATTTTGGTAAGTTCATTGGCGATTTGGCGTAGTAATTTTGAAAAGCAACGTGCCTAAGCAGAGAAAATTAAAGCCAAAGTTTATGTAAATCAAGAGGATTCTCAGTTTATCAGATATACGCCTGTATTTTAAAAGCTCACACTCGCACTCACACTCGCACTCTCACTCACTCTCACTCTCACTCGCACTCGCACTCACTCGCACTCGCACTCACTCGCACTCGCACTCACTCTCACTCGCACTCGCACTCACTCACACTCGCACTCGCACTCGCACTCACTCGCACTCGCACTCGCATTCGCACTCACACTCGCACTCACACTCGCACTCACACTCGCACTCACACTCGCACTCACACTCGCACTCACACTCGCACTCGCACTCACTCACACGCACTCACACTCACTCACACTCACACTCACACTCACTCACACTCAATGAGTGGCCCCTTACACTCAATAAGTGCAACTCAACACTCAATGAGTCTCCACTCACCCTCACTGAGTATGAGACTACACTCACTCACTCTCTAACCATTCAATTGAATGGTTGGAGAGTGAGTGTAAATTGAATGGTTAGAGAGTGAGTGTAGTGTGAGACTGTGAGTGTCAATAAGTCTCCACTCACCCTCACTGAGTATGAGACTACACTCACTCTCTCATTCAACTGAATAGTTAGAGAGTGAGTGTAGTCTCATACTCAGTGAAGGTGAGTGTAGACTCGTTGAGTGTTGAGTTGTACTCATTGAGTGTGAGGGGCCACTCATTAAGTGTGAGTGTGACATGGGACTGGTTTCCGTTGTGTTTTCTTTATGAATTATGAAATGAGTTCTTGAACGTGAGTTTTGAAAACAATTTACAATTTTTGTGCGGGGAAATTTTGAAAAAGAGAAGTCTACACAAAAGTAATTTAATTTTAATTTTTAATTGTCTCTTTTAATAAAACGTGAATTATTTTGTTTATTTTTGTTTTTAGCACAGTTGGAGCTCCTCCCACGGAGAGTACAAGTATGTAGGGTATTTTTAAAATATTTTTGGTCGGTGGATTTTTTCCTCCTATTTTCAGTGTCCAAGTATTAAAAGTGATATTAATAATGATTAATCAAATGCAACGTAATTAAAGTTTTGGTTTTGTTAGTTTGTCTATATATAGCGTTTTCAGCTTGAAGTTGGTAAAGTTTGGTACGTTTTTGCTGTACAAGCTGTCGTAGGTTAAACTCAGAGAAAAACTCTGAGCAGTCCAGACGGGACTCAAACCCACAACCTTCCGAATACTAATCGAATATAGTAATTAAGGAGTCTAACGTTTCGAGCGAAGGCCCTTCGTCAGAGAGAAACGCTTCTCTCTGACGAAGGGCCTTTCGTTCGAATCGTTAGACTCCTACGTTCTCTGTTTCGGTAGTATATCTAACCTTACTATATTTCGATTGTTGTTTCAAGTCTGCCTACGCAGCACACTACTTCAGTATTTCACTTTCGAATACTAGCCGGACGGTCTAACCATTCAGCCACTGAAACTCAGATGTCCGACCAAGGACGTTTAACTCATTCCTGTCCGAGGGCTTCTCCAGAGGTGAATAAAATTGTCTGGCGTTAATTAGCCAGAATAAAATACTAAAGACCAATTCGGACAGGAAAGAGTTAAAGTATATATTTACACTTTGGAACGAGTCAAACCGTACGCATCCGTCATGCAAGTACTTGTTGGGCTACAAGTCGCATTGTGTCAGTTAATTTTTAGTTCTTCTATGTTAGTAAAGAGTTGGTAACGTTTTTAATAAAGCGTCTGGCTAGTACACTCGGAAGGTTGTGGGTTCGAGTCCCGTCTGGAGCTCAGAGTTTCTCTCCGAGTTTAACTTACGACAGCTTGTACAGCAAAAACATACGAAAAAACTTTAAGCATATAACTATTAAAATAAGTTTACGGATACAACCATGTTAGAAAAACCTTTATTTTTGCTGAGCTGTCGTCCTGGCTAACTAGTTAAGCAGGATTTCTTCTGAGCAAGGCAAACTAGTACAAAACATCGCCACGCAGGGCTGGTTTCAAATTACTTCAGATAATTAACTTGTTTATATTTGTTTCAATTCCTAGACTTTCTTGAACATTTAAACTTCGCAAAACGAAGTTCAATCGAAAGAGTTGATGATGGAGAATTCCCTAACGTCCAATCAAGCCAAATTAAAAGTTAGTTGAATACATTAGTTTTTTTAGTGTTTGATGGGAGAGAATGCCCAGTGCCGGAACGGGGCGGGCAGGTACGTCAGTTAATCAGCAGTAATTATTTACGGTTGAAACTGAATCTATTCATCAATAGCTTTAATAGCAACTACAATAACAATAACAACAACAACAACAACAACAACAACAACAACAACAGCCACAGCAACGACGACGATTACAACAATAGGGTCCTAGGACGACGACGGCAAATAAGTTATTACATTTAAAAGAAACCATGGATCAGGACATCGTATATTGTATGCTTTATGTATTTTGTAAGACCTTTAAAAAGCAGCCATAGCTTCGACAACATGATGTACAATAGATTAGCGCCTAAGTAAACTAACAACTTTTGCTGTTCCTTGTCACAACGTTGTCTTAAAAACGTGAAAACGCTTCAGTTGACGTTGTATGTGGAACGAGGACAGTGTTGTGATTACTCTTGGGACTGTAAATTATTCAACGCTTTGTTTTCGTTGAAAAATACTATTGTACTTGCTTAGTCCCTAATAACAACGGCGACAACAACGACAACAACAACAACGTTACAACAACAACAACAACAACAACAACAACAACAACAACAACAACAACAACAACAACAACAACAACAACAACGACAACAACAACAACGACGACGACAACAGCAACAACAATAATAGTAACCACAACAACATAAACAACGACGTCAGTCACTTGGTTTTCTAAAATCATTCACTATCTTTTTCAATCATGTTTATAATGGTTTGTGATGATATGTTTTCTTTAATAGATGCTATTGTAATTCCTGAAAGTACCAAAAGGCAGGGACTGACATGCCATGCTAAGGCATATTTAATCAAAGATGAATTACCTACTGAAAGATGTAATTGCTTATCGGGTTACTTTGGAAGTGGTACAAACTGTCAAAGTAAGTTAATAATAATGATGATGATGATGATGATGATGATGATGATGATGATGATGGTGGTGGTGGTGGTAGTGATGATAATGATGATGCTGATAATGATGATAATGGTTATGATGACAATGATGATGTTGATAATGAAAATGATGGTGAAGACCTAGGTGAAAGTGATGATAACGATGATGATAATGGTGATGGTATTGATGATGCCGGCGATGATGGTGATAATGATGATGATTATAATGTTGATAATGAAAATGATGGTGATTGTGGTATGATGATGTTGATAATGAAAATGATGGTGAAGGTGCTGATGAAGATAATGATGATGATAATGGTCATGGTCATGGTAGTAATGATGATGATGATGATGTTGATGATGATAATATTATGGTGATAATGATGATGCTGATTATGAAAATGATGGTGACGGTAATGGTGATGATGATGATGATAATGGTCATGGTAGTGATGATGATGATGGTATTATGATGATGATGATGTGATGGTAACTATGGTGATGATGATGATGGTGATGATGATGATGGTGACTATGATGATGATGGTGACTATGATGATGATGATGATGGTGACTATGATGATGATGGTGACTATGATGATGATGGTGACCATGATGATGATGGTGATGATGTGATGGTGACTATGATGATGATGATGATGATAATGATAGTGACTATTATGATGGTGAGTATGATGATGATGATGATGATGATGATGATGGTGGTGATGTGATGGTGACTATGATGATGATGGTGACTATGATGATGATGATGATGATAATGATAGTGACTATTATGATGATGGTGATATGATGGTGACTATGATGATGATGGTGACTATGATGATGATGGTGACTATGATGATGATGATGATGATAATGATAGTGACTATTATGATGATGGTGACTATGATGATGATGATGATGATGATGATGATGGTGGTGATGTGATGGTGACTATGATGATGATGATGATGATGATGGTGATGATGATGGTGGTGATATGATGGTGACTATGATGATGATGGTGACTATGATGATGATGATGATGATGATGATGGTGGTGATATGATGGTGACTATGATGATGATGGTGACTATGATGATGGTGACTATGGTGACTATGATGATGATGATGATGATGATGATGGTGGTGATGTGATGATGATGATGATGGTGATAGTAATGGTGAAGAGGTGTTGCATAAAGTGCATGTCCGTTAGTAGAGGTTACGTATACTTTACTTATTTTTGTTTTCTTTTTCTTTTTAACAGATCTGACAGAGGCTATTGAAAGTGAGAAAATATTTTAATATCGTTCTTTTATAAGTAACATTCGTATTAATACACCACAACACTGTATTTGTATACATGTATAGGATGTATGTAAAAAGTTAAAAACCCGCGTATATGCAATACGTGCAACATCACGGTTCAACTTGCAGCACAACATTGTTAAGAGACAAGTCGTAGCAATATCCTGGCAGTTTGTGGTCAGCTCGACTGCGTATCAAAATGACGTGTTCTGTGTCGGGATAAAACTTTCAATTCATAACATCATCAGTATAACGAATTCGGAAGCGTAAATGAGAATGCAAATGAATCCTACGGTATCATAAAAGGACTGGGGGCTAATCATCCTTACTTGCAGCCAGCGGCTGGATTGCGAAGGACGCAGAGTCAACGTGGCCGTGTCGGGGCATATCAAAGGCGCTCCAGGCAGCCGCCATACGACACAGTTCATGCAGCATGCACAAATCACAGCTAAGATGTTAGGTGTTGATTTTATGGAGGGAGGAAAACCGGAGAACCCGGCGAAAAACCCTCGAAGCACAAACTACAATTCTACTCACATGAGTTCCAAGCTCGACAACGGATCGAGTCATTCCCAAGCGGTCACCCATCCAAGTACTAACCCCGTCTAACCGAGCTTAACTTTTTGGTGAGAGGCAGCGTGCTAACAGCACACGCCACCCATGCTCCCTCTCAGCCTGAGATTGAAATAAGCTTTATCCCGACGAAGAACGCGTCATTTTGATACGCAGTCGAGATTACGAACTGGCTTATTTGCTACTGCGGGTATATTACTTCGCTTTTAGTCATGTCTGTTATTTATTTTGTTTGTCAGCTAACTGTCGTTTTGATGTGGACACGACCACTCTGCGTACACTTGCCCAAATCAAAGAGCAAGTAGATTCTTCGACATGGTGTCTGTCTCAAAAACTCATCGTAGGATACTTGGACAATGATGCAGCAGATGTTGATGTGGCGGGAGATAAACTGGTAGCACTAGACTGTGTGGACGAGATCAGAAAATTAATCAGATGTCCTAAATCTTCCGCGTTCATGGCAGATAGTAGTGAGCATAATCACAACGAAAGCTATTCTCTCCAACGAGACCGACGAGAAGTATTCTCTGCTGAAGATATGGAATTCGATTTGTTAGACCGACCTCGACGAACAGTTACAAGTACTGCAACTGTACCAGTTCCCGGAGCCTACAAAAGCAGTTTCCTTGACAGCCTTCCACCTTTTCCCACACAGTACCCATTAACCAATTCGTACTTTATTTATCAAGACTGGCACCCAGCTGCTCCAAACAAATATTCCACCCTTTACTTCGCTGATCGAGGAATTCCCGAGTACACTGGTTATTATCTTAACCACACTGATCTCGACTCATTGGCTACTGGTCCTGCGGTTAGACGAGAATCTGTGTCTAATGCATGGCATGTCGAACCAGGTAAATCGTGTTGTTTTACTCGAAAAATTTATATTTAATTTTTTAACGTTTAAGATTATTTATTTTGTCCTTTGTTCTCCCATTGTATTTGCTTTATTTTCTCGTTTATTTTTTTGTTTTTGGCATCAGATATATCCGACACTGAGCATTAAAGAGTTAAGTCTATGAAGTATAAAATTAATTGGCATTTTTTGTGAGTATATTTAAAACACTGAGCAGCAGAGTTTATACAGTCTCCATGTGACTGTGAGCTCATGTCCCCAGTGGTGTCCCCACTGGTGTCCCCACTGCAATTTCTCATGGATAGCCAAGTGTTTAGATTTGATAAAACACGTACTGCGAATGTTTTGAATAGCTACAAAAACGACTGATTTGTTAAGTTCATTGCCATAGGCGTAGTCATTTTGAAAAATAACGTTGTCTAAGCCGAGAAAATCAAAGCTAAAGTTCATGTAAATCAGAAGGATCGTTTATCCCACGGACATAATACTGATTTCGTAATTCGTGTTTTCGTCATGAATTGTTAATGTTTTTTTAATGTTATTTTAAAGTTTCTACGAAGAGAATAACTCGTCAGCACTTGTTTTGTTTTAAAGAGTAGAAGGGCATGACAAGAGCATTCACTGAAAATTTCAGGAGAATCTGGCGTAAAGTTCTCGAGCTATAAACTTTCAAATTTTGCCTGGGGCGCCTGCATGATGGCTAGTTCATTTTTGGAGATTGAGAAATTCTGACTCAGTCTTGGTATAACATTCCCTTATGACGTACGCAAATGATCATGTATATAGTTGTCCATTTGCGTACGTCACATAAGGCATTGTTACCAAAAGCTTAAATTATTTTTAAAATGAACTAGCCAAGGGAAACTTTGAGAGTGTTAACCCTTTGAAGCCTGAAGATGATTCTTTAGTATTTTATCTAGCTAACGTCAGACGATTTTATTCAGCACTGAGAGAGGTCCAGGCCTCAAAGGGTTAATAACTCGAAAAATATATAGACCCTTTTAATAAGTATAGATTTTCAATAGAATTCAAAAGGTTGAAAATGACGTCAATGGCGGAAAATGACGTACTCTGCACTTATTAAAAGGGTCTATACATCAGATTCTCTTGAGATTTTCAGTGAATGCCCCCCTGCAACGCTTCTGTTCACTAAAAGTTTAAAACAATAACATGCCAACACGTTTTTTTTATCTCATAGACGCTTAACGAAAATTAAGTCTGTTTTATTTGAAAGAACACTTAAAATAACAAAGTAACATCTTTTGCAGTTTTTCATTTCCTTGCTTCGTTCTTGAGATATTTCAGGTTGTTTGATATACAAATTTATAACTTGATGTCAACATGCATAATGACTTATCAGAGAAGGTTATATATATTTGCTATTATCAAATAAAATCACTTGAAAATTTACATGCTTGCATGGTGTTCTTGGAGAAGCACATGCACATGATTTCTTTGCAGTGATTTTCGTTTGATAATAGCAAAGATATTTAAGAAATGGTTCATGGTTTGGCGTGCTCCATCGAGTTATGGATGCACGCGGGAAGTTCGGAGAGCACGAAAATAACGTAAGAGTTGGTCGAGGCGTAGCCGGGAACAACTCTAGAGTTGTGAGTGCTCTCCCAACTTTCCAAGTGCATCCATAACTCAATGGATCACGCCAAACAATGAACCATTTCTTTTATAACAGAGAATCAGACACAAAACAACGGGAAAATATTTATTTCGCCGATTAAAAATGAGTTTCTCATTACATACGCTTGAAATTACCGTACTACCATCCAATCTCGTTCCCAGAGACCACGTTCCCCACCCGCGAAACGAGAGACTCTGGAATAATCCGTTTCACATCGATATTTCAAATAAGACAGACCTAATTTTCGTTTCATAGGCACTCTAATAAACAGAGGAGCATGATTGGAGCACTTCAACCATAGTTAATAGAAACTAAACATGGTTTGGAAGCTCAACAAAAGTCATTGTTTTATGTTTTTGTTCAGGTTTATGGAAATTTGTACACTTTCACGGTTACTGAACATGTTGTGTTTCCTGTATAATGAAGCAATCATCCAATGGCAACGTTTGGGTTCAATCACTCAACCGTACTGTTTAAATATAAATAAACCTAAAACAAAGGATTTGGCACCTTCATGTACTAATAATTTATTCAATTTATATTGCGCATTTATCAACCTTACAATTTTCAAATGCGCATTATATCAAGAAATCCAGTATAAAAAACAATTACAATTTACAGTAAATTACAATCCTAACAATCCTTTACCTTTCAACATGAATCGTAGCCGGATTGTTGACCGCTTTGAAGTTTGCTGGGTTTCCAAACCATGTTTATTTTCTAGTAACTATGCTTCAACTAAAAATGAGAATCTGATGTTTAGTCATGGCTATAGTTCGTTTTGGGGGAAATTTGGGTTCTCTGATGATTGGCACTCATTGTTTTCATAAGCCATTGTTACCGAAAGCTCAAATTTTCTCCAAACTAGACAGCAATGTTTGACACTATAATATAAAAATATGTCGTGTTGAAACATGCAGGCCTAATTATAACAACAAATTTCCGAATGTTTACTAAATTCATATTCAAATTGTGATGTAGGTGTCGTTCTCCAAGGCAGTAACAATTTTTATAAACATGGTCAACCATCGACGACCATCAACAGTCATTTGCGTACTGACAGAGGCCATCTTAATCCTGTTAACATCAACTCTTTCAATAAGGACAATATGCGATTGACTTTTACATATACTAATGCGTACCCACAGTATTTTAGCTATAACCGTGGTACTTGGCGAAAATTTGAAGGCAAAATACGCAAATATGCTAAAACCGTGTGTCGTGGTAAAGACCCGGTCAACTCGAAATTTCATTTGGTGACAGGACTTTCCGATGTCGAAATCTCAACCTCGACAGCTACTGGTGGTTATACGCCATTGAGGCATCCATTAGCAGATAAATGGCCTAGTCTTGCGTCTGCTCCTATCAGTTCAATTCTGGTTCCTATTGTCATTCCCAGATCGATGTGGACCGTTGGCTGTTGTACTTGGACTGACGCAGGAGGAGCTCATAAAGCCCAATCAGTGTCGGTCTGGACTAACAATGTTCACAAGTTAAGCCCCGCCCACACGAAAAGAGCCTTTCAACCCGACCTATCAACGCTTGCGAAAGAATTATACCAAACAGCTGGGCCTTCCTGCTTCAAATTCTTCCCTGCCAGTTCTGAGTGCGACAAAGCATCTAGTCACTACAATCTTCCTTAAGTATATGTATACGAGACTGGCGTTACGTACTATTTAAAACGCGACTACGAGTGTTTTGAATAGCTTCAAAAACGCCGACAATAGATTTGCTAATTAGGATGACGATTATATAAAATTTCACGTCATTAGTATTCTTTATATAAAATATCACGTTAGTTAATATTCATAGTAGTTTTAATTTATCAGGTATAAAACCACGGACATGGTACTGATTTCCTTTGTGTTTTCCTCATGAATTATTAATGAGTTTTTGAAATCATGATTAAAATATTTTCAACTGAACAGAGTTAAAGAAGAATTAGTCTAGTAAAGTACAGCGAACGTTCGTTTCATTTCATTCGTGAAATATGGCATTATATTGTAAAACAAATATTTAAAATAAAGTTTATGTACTACTATACATGTTTAAAAATATATTCTGGCTTGTTTTTCCCCCGTCACGTCTTGAACTATAACAAACGTAAATGAAAACAACAATTTAGTAAGAGCCATGCATCCCTCACAGGTGCAGTGTTACTACAAGAGGAAACTAAACTAACTTTATTTATACTGCGTCATATATCTAAACTGTTCTTCCTAGAGGTCCAGTACGGGCCATCCTCATTGGCAGTGTTACTGGAGGAAACCAGAGTAAACTAACTTTAAATAAAAGTAAAGGTTTCTCTCTGACGAAGGGCCTTTGCTCGAAACGTTAGAAACTACGTTCAATATTTTCGGCAGTACTCAAACCTTACTATATTTCAATTTGTAAACTAACTTTATTTATACTGGATAACCCTATCGGTCATATCTAAACTATTTTCCCTAGAGGTCCAGTAAGGATCATCCCTCATTGGTCCAGTGTTAATACAGGAGGCGGAAACTAGAGTAAATTAAACTAAACTAACTTATATTTATACTATAGATAACCCTTTCAGTTATATCTAAACTGTAACTGTTCTCTCTAGAAGTCCAGTAAGGACCAGCCCTCATTGGTCCAGTGTTATTACAGGAGGAAACCAGGGTAAACTAAACTAACTTTATTTATACTCGATAACCCCATCAGTCATATGTAAACTGTTCTCCTGGAGGTCCAGCAAGGACCAGCCCTCATTGGTCCAGTGTTACTACAGGAGGAAACCAGAGTAAACTAAACTAACTTTATTTATACTGGATAACTCTATCAGTCATATCTAAACTGTTCTCCCTAGAGATCCAGTAAGGACCATTCCTCATTGGTCCAGTGTTACCTCAAGAGAAATATTAATATTAAAACCAGAGTAAATTAAACTAACTTTATTTATACTGGATAACCCTGTCAATGGTATCTAAACTGTTCTACTTAGAGGTCCAGTAAACGCCACTTCTCATGGGTCCAGTGTTACTACAGGATGAAGACTGCGGTGTTTGGCTATAGTCAAACTGGAATCACTCTTCTGACATATTCCAATCTGGCTGGGAGAGGGTTTTTTAGCGCAATTTTGTTCCCAGAATCCGCTTCGTTATGTGGCGCGCGGTCAAAAAACGCGGGCTCTGGGAATGAGTATGATTTTAGCGATGTCCGTTCAACATTACTAATAATCAGTAAGTGTCCAATGGCCTTCAATTACCAATAATTGGTAATTGTAATTTCTCTGTCCTACATGCGGGATGTTAAACTAAAAAGCATATAACAAAAAAAACAAAACAGTAGGGGTGTTGTGGTCGTGGTCTGAGAGGTGGAACTTTCTTCCCGGAGGGTTGCGGTTAGGTTTAGGGTTGCGGTTAAGTTTAGGGTTGCTGGGGGGTTATGGTTAGGCCTGTAGGGTCAGCTATAGAGGTGGGAGTCGGGGTTAGGATTGGGGGGTTGGCAATTAGTTCTTTAAAATTCACGATTATTTTTAATTTTAGGCCATTTCACAATAACGATAATCATGAATTCTAGATGAGACGATATGCTGGTTTGTTACAGTTGCCAGTTTCTTCAGTAACCCGTCAGCAGTTTTTTCAAGAGCACATGCGCGCTCCATTTGTGACGTCATTAATAGTTATTGAAGCTGTTTACTCCGTGTTATATGAAGTACAATGGGTTGAATCCATGTGCTAATCATAAAATTAAAATGTTCCCTCACAAGAGCTATCATTTCCTTCAAATTATGAAGCTTAACCACTATTAAAACCACCATCTGATTGGACAACCTTTTAAAACGAAACCTCACCCCCATACCACCCCCGGTAATCACGCCCCCCGGAAACCCTAAACCTAATCACAACCCTCCGGAAAAAATGTCCCACCTCTCATACCCGAGGGGTCCGCCACGGCAGAAATCTCGTACACTCACCTCAGAAATCACAAGAAATCAAGTCAGAAATCAGGAAATCAACATCAGAAATCAGGAAATCACACGCACTTTGAAATCAGAAATCAACTTAAATCTCTGAGAGACTGGAAACGAGTTTGCGATAATCTTCGAGCTCCAGATCAGGGCGCTTATATAAGTATATAAGCGCCCTGCTCCAGATCATACGTTTTGTCCTCTGCGTGT
Organism: Paragorgia papillata; assembly: GCA_035771165.1. Classification (NCBI taxonomy): domain Eukaryota; kingdom Metazoa; phylum Cnidaria; class Anthozoa; order Scleralcyonacea; family Coralliidae; genus Paragorgia; species Paragorgia papillata. The sequence goes on from JAWNZC010000314.1 coordinate 7,647,262, forward strand.
TCCCTTGCGCTGCTTTTTGTTAGCTCAAAACAGTCAAAAGATACAATTAATGTTATTTCATCGTAATTCTGCTAGAAAATGTAAGCCCAGCAATGCATAATATAACGAGATCATGGGCGGCGGAAGGTAAAAATTATTTGGGGGGGGGGGGCATGGGCGGCGGAAGGTAAAAATTATTCGGGGGGGGCATGCTCCCCCTGAAAATTTTGAATTTTTAGGTCTCGGAAATGCTATTCCAGCGTTTTCAGGTAGTTTTCAGTGAGGTTTTATGAGATGTTGAGTGAGGTTTTGAGTCGGAAATACAAAGTCATAATAAAGAATTATACTGGCACGTTTGCGCAATTTTAATATTTCAAAACTTCAAGATAAAATAAACACATCTTACAAAGTTAGCTAACAGCTGCTAAGTTTTAAAGCTTCCAAAAAAGTTTTTTCTTCATTCGTTAAGAGAAACGAATTCTTCTGCAATTTCTTTTAGATTAATATCATTGGTAATCGCTTTGTGCACATGCAGCAAAATCAAGTTATTCATCCTTTCTTGTGTCATCGTACTTCTAAGCCATGTTTTCAGCCGTTGGAGAACTGAAAACGATCTTTCGGCTGTGGCAGTGGTAATGGGAATAGTAAGGTGTATCTGAAATCAAAACAATGCAGTTACCCATATTAAATTTTTGAAGCCAAAATTTATTGGGGGGCCAGGCCCCTCCAACAAAATTATTGGGGGGTCAGTGCCCCCCCGGTTCCACCACCCATGGAGATTGGTAGAGATAATGTTATGTATATACTGACAAGTCGAGTGACAAGTGCAGGTATTGAATATCTGGGCGAAGTTCAGGTATTTCTTACATGGCTTAATTAACTGCTTAACACTAAATGAACATCCTTTCATTCACCCTCGCAAATTTTGTGATTTTGAATATATTTGTAATTTTTTCCTTGTGAATTTCCTGATAAATGGGAAAACGATTCATTAGGTAATCGAATGATGAAAGTATCCTGTTTTATGAAATATCAATAGAAACTTTACCCCAAATTCAAAATTTGAGGGGTATAAATTAAAAAGAGTCTGGTATCAGCAATTTACGTCACAGATGCTGGTGTACAAGTGGTATTAAATGCCAAACCCAAGAGAGCTGTTCAATTTATTGTTACTGTAGGAGTGTAGGTTGCCTGATACTGGTGAGGAAATGGTTTGTTGTGATGGTTGTGATGAATGGTTTCACATTTCTGAATCTGTGTCTACAGAAACTTGGTTTTGCAGGAAATGCAAGTGATAAGCTTAACACTTTATCGGGCAAGATGGCACAAGAATGCCATCATGTTAAAAACAATGTTTGAAAACTGAAAAGAAGCTTTTGTGACCCAATAGTCTCGAATGACATAAAACTACTATATATAAATATCCCTTTGGCTTTTGTAATTACACATTTTATATAAGACTAATCATTACAGTTGAATGAAACAATATTATTTGGTCATGTGATACACCTTATGTAGAACCAATCATGACTTGTCGGCTGAATTGCTCACTTGACACAGTAAAACATTTTATTATAAAAGGCAGTGTTTTATTAATTTTTCTGCAACTGACAAATTTGATAATCTCACATGATCCTGCACAACAGTCAAAATAAATTTCATATTTCTGCACATCCATGTATTTATATTCTATATTCAATAAGGTTCTAAATCCTAATGCAATCAAATCCGAACCGAGGTCCAGATCAATACTCTGTCATGTTCTATATACTGAGAACATACACATATAAACAAACATCAAGCTCGACGTCAAGGAATACATATATAAATGCCATAATAGTTCTTTCTCGGTTCTTTGCGAGGTTCTTTCACAGTGAAGTTTATTTCGATGGTCGTTAAACTCGTTATTTAATCTAAATCTACTTTTAAATACAAACTCGCATACCTTGTGGCTTGTAATTTCTTGATATAAATAGCGAATCAAACGAGAATCAAAGCAAATCGATCATCAAATCCGTGTAGAAATCTGAAAATCACCATGGAAGTCTTAAAATCGCCAAAGAAATCTTGAAATCGCCAAAGAAATCTTGAAATCACCAAAGAAAACACGAAATCATCATAGAAACCATGAAACCAACTTGAAATCTTGAAATCAGCAATGAAATCTTGAAATCAGCAATGAAATCTTGAAATCAGTAATGAAATCTTGAAATCAGTAATGAAATCTTGAAATCAGTAATGAAATCAGCGGAAATCAGGAAACCAGTTCAGAAATCACGTGATTTCGAAATCTCGTACGCTTTCGATGGCCGTGGCGGACCCCTCGCTCATACCCGACCACAACACCCCTATAGGATTTTACCTTTATGTGTTCAAGTTTAACATCCCGCTTGTGGGATGGTTTTATTAGATGGTTTATAAGCTTCATAATTTGAAACCGCTCACGCGGTTGATGTTCAATCACTATGGCTGGCAGTTGATAAAAGAAAGCTTTTTTACAACAATTCAGAAATGGTAGTTAAGCTCTTTCTGCTATGGGAAATGAAACTTTACGATTTTAAGGTAAGTTTGGGCAGTTTTTCTCCAAACTAGATGACTTAAGTTATTCAAAATATTATATATTTTGCTCAAATTCACATTAATTGTTGATGTTGTGAAAGACGTGTAGTTACGTATTTTGGTGTATTCTCCCTGACTCTCGTGGTTGTTGAGCAGTAAGATTCATAAATATCTAAAATTTAAGTAGCTGAGTTATTGACGATTATAGTGATGTATAAATAGTGTTAATTCATGAAGAAATTTCAAAAGAAATTAATATTTTAGTACGAAGTGGCTGTACTTATGGCAAAAATCAGGGACCGTGGAGCAATTTTTGGATTGGGGGGGGGGGGGCTAGCGAACGCTGAAGGTGTGAGCCTTCTAGTGGGGTCCGGGGGTATGCTCCGCTGTGAAATTTTGAAATCTGAAGCCTGTCAGAGCCGGTCAGAGCCCCAGAAATGCAACCAAGTTTACTAGTTGTGGTTTAAAACGTTTCTTACAAATTCTTACAAAAACAGTAGAATTAGCCCAGCAAACATCTCTAAAGCAAACCATTTTGAATGGAATAAAATCTGTTTGCTTACATTTCCACTTACATTTTCACTTACAATGACATGTGCCAAAATTTAAATACAGTGATTAATTCACACCTCTTGAAATTATTGCACAGTGGTGTAAAGCTATTTTTCGGCAAAGACTTCAAGTAGCCCTAATTATAATGTATCAAAATTCAATCCCAAATTATTTAGAGCAGATGTTCGTCTCTCAATGAATATCTCACATAGAGGTTCGATCAGGGTGTCTTAGCAATAGACACGTGCACGTTTAGGATTAGACTATATTTATGGCACTTTTGTAAGGTTAACCCTTTGAAGCCTGAAGACGAGGCTTTAGTATTTTATTCTGGCTATTAATGCCAGACGATTTTATTCAGCACAGGGAGAGGTCCAGGTCTGAAAGTGTTAAAACCTCTAAATCTCTTTAACACTTCAAAGCCTGCTTATGTCAATATATTGTCAGTTAAGTACAGGATAAAACTGTAATTTAAACTTACACGGTTTTTAAAAACATGCCAAAAGTTCCCCTGGTTGGAAACAAAACAAAGATGGCAAGATGGGGGTTAGGAAACTTTGTACAGTTTGAAATGCATATTTGAAAAACGTACAGACCGTTCAACATATTTCACTCTATTTTTCATATGGTTAAAACATATACATGTATGTCGATTAAAAAAATATGTGGAAACCGATTTAGGGTTAGGGTTAGGTTTAAATTATATATGATTTGTTAATGAATAAAGAACAATTATATGACAGAATGATGCTTAGCAACTAAAACGTCACCTTAATTTTTTCGAGTTAGTACAGCGGGTTGTATAATTCTACTTGGCTAGATTTGTGAAAACTTGTTGATCGTTAACTAGGGAAAAAAAGATGATTATTTTTCTTTGCAAGGAATAGTTTTTAATCACGAACGGTCCAATCCTTGATGTTTCTAATTACCAGGATTTTTTTTGTGATATGACTAGTATCAACACTTAATTTAGCCTGAATACGTCATTGTAGAAAATGATGTTTTGCTTCCACCATATTTAATTCGAAATATTGGTGCACGTTTAACCCCCCCTGTCCATTTATAGGGTTTTGTGGGAATAGGCTTAGGATAAATAGTGTTGTATTGAGCTCTTGCGTGTATTACCAAGTTGGGTGTCAAATCCATATAAACAAAAGGATTATCAATCATTATTTGGTGCAAAGTTGCCACCCAACATGGCAACTTTGATAGTGGTGTAGGAAGCAAGTTGATCTTGGAGGGGCACAGCTTCAAAAGGGCACTTTGTTCAGGGGCTAGGACTTCAAAAGGACACTTGAAACACATGTTTTATCATAAAAAGGGCACTTTTCTGTTGCAAAGGGGGCATTATATGACAAAGTTGGGGGCCACATGCCCCGTTTTCCCCCCAGTTCCTACACCCTCGAACTTTAATGTCACCTGCAAGACCCCAGGCTATTTAATTTTCTGTAAATCAGATACAAATTCATCCTTATTACACTTTTTTTACATTTTGGATTGATTTTCTCAGCTTAAACAGCTAGCTTATACTTCAAAGTTTGTTGATAAATCTGAACAGTTGGATGTGTGAATTGGATAAATGAAAGAAAATAAAACTCCGTAAAATTAATGAAATGACCGTCACAGGGAGAAGAGTTCATGGTTAATTGAAGAGCAATATTTAATTAGGGGAGTAACTACTGAAAAAGAAGCTGCTAATTCAGACCCTGCATTTTTGGCCAGCTCAGGCAGGAATGGGTTAAGCACTTGGTTAACCCATTGCTACCTAGAATGGCTAAGGGTTCTTCCTTTGATGAGTAAACTTAAATTGTCTGACAATAGACAGAGTAAAAAATAGAGGGGTCATTTTTGGCTAGCTCAGGCAGGAATGGGTTAAGCACTTGTTAACGCATTGCTGCCTAGAATGCCTGAGGGTTCTCCCTTTGATGAGTGAAAAGACAAAGTTAAGAAAAATACAGGGACAAGAAGAAATGGCATTGTTCAGGTTCCACCTTCTTCATTGTATTTTGTTTTTATATCTAGACTACTACATTGATTATATGTTTTTGGCTGAACAATAGGTTTTACATTTGGGTGTTTTGGAAGAGCTGGGCTTCCATAAGGCTGGGGTTGTGCATCTTTGTACGCTACAGGCCAACGCATTGTATAGGAGTGAGGAATGCACTTGTTCCAATTCCTTTTAATTCATAATCAGAGACACCAGTTAGAAGGTGAAACTGTGAATCCCTGGCCTTTCTTTGACATCTGGTTTTGGCGTAATTGAATATTTTCTTCTCGTAATTTTGCCAAACACCGTCATTGAAATCACTGAACTGTGGGTGGGCGTTGAGATGTGTGTTGGTGATTTTCATTGTGTCATCATTATATGAATGTATTTTCATTGGGTTTAATTGACCTTCTTTGACAGACTCTGGGTATTTTCTACTTTCTCTACCCAAGTAAAGCATGTTGGTACCAGTCAGGATACTCGCTGGTAGATCACCAGTTATAAATTCTAAATTGTGATTAGAAAGAAAGACGAGAAAGTATTAATAAAGGTATATATTCCGAATATATACCTTTATAGGCATTCTTTCACGCATGGCTTTCCAGGACTTCTCCCCTTGACGACTAAAATCGTGTGGCGTTAAGCTGGATTTCCACTAGGCGTAAAATATCGCGCGCTCGACTTTTCTATTGCACAAATTGAATAGTTTTCTACTTCGTTTCACACGGAAACTCTCAAGACAAAAGAAAAAAGTTGAGGGCGCGACATTTTACGCCTAATGGAAATCCAGCTTTAGACAGAGTAAAAAGATGTGGCGTTAGACAGTAAAAACTAAAAAGATAAAGTTCCACTACAGCAATGCGAGTAAAAGGGTTAATCAGCGATGTGTTTGAGTATTGAGTAATGATTTATTTAACGTCGTAAACACAGGATGTGGTCGCCCAATCGTCCGAGCCAGAGGCTCATGTTAAAAGTGCACGACATAAGCTAAGACCTAACGTGTTGATTTTATGGAGGGAGGAAAACCTCAGAACCCTGCGAAAAACCCTCGGAGCACAGGAGAGACCAACTAAACTCTACTCACATGAAATTCAAGTTCGAGAACGGGGCTATTCCCAGACGGTCACCAAGTACTAACCCCCTCCAACTGGGCTTAACTACAGAGGTGAGAGGCAGCGCCCTAACAGCACACGCCACCCGTGCTTCCCCGTGCTTCGAATGATTATTGTGGGAAACCCTTTATGCATGACTTAACACTTTCACGCATGGCTTCCCGAGATGTCTCCCCTTGACGAGGAAAATCGTCTGGCGTTAGACACAGTAAAAAGATAAAGTTGTTCCGCAACAACAGTGCGCACGGAAGGGTTAATCAACAGCGTTTAACCTCTTGGCACCCGATAACTCTCCCCTTGACGAATAAAATCATCTGGCGTTAGACAGAGTGAAATACTAAAGAGTGCATTGTTCTAAAAAAAACGATACAGTCGCGAAAGGGTTAACCCTTTCATACATGGCTTTTAATGAGGCTAAATGTAATCATAATGTGTGTGGGTATCCCAGCGCTCATCAGAGTCTTGTCAGTCTGGTTTGAGCTTGACTGGTTTTGCGCACGCTATCTATTTAGTAGATACTTTGGGATTTCTCGCTTTGCGTTGTGTTGAACTGTTGGCAACTTATAACAAGGTTAATGATTTGAATGGACTTGTGACAAGTTATTCCAACAACTTACTGCCGCTCTGTACTTAATGAGTTGCTATAAGGTTGACAACAACAAGCTTGTATCAGCTTGATAAAATTACAACTTACTAACAGACTTGCTGCAAGCTTGTTGCGAACACATCCTGTTAACAAGCTGTGAGATTTTTGCGTATGTAGTGTCGTACTGTGTTGACATGCTTTATAATATCATGTTTGCGGGAATTTCTTTTGTTCTCACAGGTCCATTAATAGATTTTTACATAGATTTTCCTTGTTTTTTTTCTCCATTTCGTATCAAATTATTATTCAAGGGCTTTATGCGATATATAAAGCCCTCGGAAGAACAAAGAAAACCGACTCAATAATAAATTAATGACTAATACACCTTTTTTATGCTATTACTTATAAATATATGAAGAGAATACGTACCATCGCCTTTGGTCCACCTATTCACAAAAAGTGTTTTGGCAGAAAACTCTGGGATGCCTCTATCACCGTTATACAGTATCGAAAACCATTGGCTTTTGTCCTTGACTTCATGGTTGGTGTAAATAAAATGAGTATTTGGAAGATACGTTAACGGTCCAGGTGGAAGGTTGCCAAGGAAACTGCTAAGATAGTTTCCAGTTGGGACATTTTTGGTACTCATTACCTCTCGACGAGATCTTTCCAATGTAGGGTCAGAAGAATTGCTCAAGAAGTCATAACTAAAGCTTACAGGTAGATAGGTCGGCTCATTGGAAAACATCGGTTCATCATCGGCAAACGTCGGCTCATCATCGGCAAACATCGGCTCATCATCGGCAAACGTCGGTGCCATTATTTTGACATGTTTAGCACTTGTGCACGAGGCTTTGTCTTCAACCTGTTCAGCACAGTAGTCTGGTGTGAGTGTTTTACCTGCTACTGTCACTGATGTAGATTTGGTATTAGAACTACTCTTTAATTCAACGAATGTGAATTTCCTTTCTTTACACCAGTCGATTTTGGCTATTTCTTTCAAGAAGTTTGCGTGAGTCGTTCCTTTCCCGTTCACAATATAATGACAATTATCTGCAAGAATAGACCTAATTATAATCTGACACAATCATAATTGATTGAGAAATAATAAAAAAAGAATTGGATGTCAACTGTTGCAAATGTTGCAAAATCTCACCACATTACATCGCACCACATCACAGCACATCACGTCACAGCAGATCACGTCACATTACCTCACATCACAGCACACCGCATTGCACCACATCAGACTACACCAAAGACATCACATTACATCACACCACATCATACCTCATTACATTACATTGCATTGCCTTGCATTACATTGCATTACATTACATTACATTACACATTGCATTGCATTGCATTACATTACATTACATTACATTACACATTACATTACACTTTACATTACACATTACATTACACATTACATTACACATTACATTACACATTACATTACACATTACATTACACATTACATTACACATTACATTACACATTACATTACACATTACATTACACATTACATTACATTACACATTACATTACACATTACACATTACATTACATTACACATTACATTACATTACATTACACATTACATTACACATTACATTACACATTACATTACACATTACATTACACATTACATTACACATTACATTGCACATTACATTACATTACACATTACATTACACATTACATTACACATTACACATTACATTACATTACACATTACATTACATTACACATTACATTACACATTACATTACACATTACATTACACATTACATTACACATTACATTACACATTACATTACACATTACATTACATTACATTACACATTACATTACATTACACATTACACATTACATTACACATTACATTACATTACATTACACATTACATTACACATTACATTACACATTACATTACACATTACATTACACATTGCATTACACATTACATTACACATTACATTACACATTACATTACATTACACATTGCATTGCGTTACATTACACATTACATTACACATTACATTACATTACACATTGCATTACACATTACATTACACATTATATTACATTACACATTACATTACACATTGCATTGCACATTACATTACACATTACATTACACATTACATTACACATTACATTACACATTACATTACACATTACATTACATTACACATTACATTACACATTACATTACACAGTACATTACACATTACATTACATTACACATTACATTACACATTACATTACATTACACATTACATTACATTACACATTACATTACACATTACATTACACATTACATTACACATTACATTACGCATTACATTACATTACATTATACATTACATTACATTACACATTACATTACACATTACATTACACATTACATTACACATTGCATTACACATTACATTACACATTACATAACACATTACCTTACACATTACATTACATTACACATTGCATTGCGTTACATTACACATTACATTACACATTACATTACATTACACATTGCATTACACATTACATTACACATTATATTACATTACACATTACATTACATTACACATTGCATTGCATTACATTACATTACAGATTACATTACACATTACACATTACATTACACATTACATTACACATTACATTACGCATTACATTACACATTGCATTACATTACACATTACATTACACATTACATTACACATTACATTACATTACACATTGCATTACATTACACATTGCATTGCATTACATTACATTACAGATTACATTACACATTACATTACACATTACATTACACATTGCATTACACATTACATTACACATTACATTACATTACATTACACATTGCATTACATTAAACATTACATTACACATTACATTACACATTGCATTACACATTGCATTACACATTACATTACACATTACATTACACATTACATTACATTACATTACATTACACATTACATTACACATTGCATTACATTACATTACACATTGCATTGCATTGCATTACACATTACATTACACATTACATTACATTACACATTACACATTGCACATTGCACACATTACATAACGCCGTACAACGTCGTTCTACATACAACGTTATTCAGATCATTTTCACGTCTTCAGGACGACATTAGGGACCTTAAGATCTACGACGGGAACTTCGAGGACGACGTCCTTCAAACAAAAGCATTCTTCTTGCAAAACAAAGATAAAGAATAACTTCTAGTCCCAAGAGTAATCTGAACACCGTCCTCGCTCTGTATACAACGCCATTCGGAGCATTTTCACGTCTTCAGGACGACGATGACTCGTCGGGTGATGAGAACTGTTGTCTGAGACAGACACTGCAACCGTTTTAACACTTTGAAAATTATAAAACAAGCTTCAAGTATTGAATATATGCAGTAGTCAGTTAACCGTGACTTCTTTTTAATGCTAAAATTTGAATTGATTTTTAACCGCCGTCGTCGTCCTAGCATCTTAAGGTCCCTGTTTTGGATGTCGAAAAACATACTTTTAACTCATTCCTGTCCGAGGGCTTCCCCAGAGATGAATAAAATCGTCTGGCGTTAGCCAGAATAAAATACTAAAGACCGATTCGGATAGGGAAGAGTTAAATATTCAACACTACTATTCAATACTAAATTGCCGTTGTCGTCCTAGCTTGCTTAAGCTCCCTACTGTGCCTTTAACACAAAATTAATAATAACTTTTTCTTCTAAAAAATCAAAAATCACCTCTCAGTGGTGCCATGGAATTAGAACTTTCGACACACCAAAAAAATGTTAATTAAATTTTTTAATTTTCTTATCAGCACGACATCTGAGAGAACAAATTAATTGCTACCAATTTTGTTTTTACATTTGTTGTTTTTTTCTCAGGTTTTCTTTTAAATTTTTTTAGTTACTAGAGTTAGACTATTATTTTTTTAAATTTTGACATTTATCGTGCTAAAATTTGTTTTTCCACGCGGCCTTGTGAATAAGAGTGAATGCTTTTCTCTAATTTCTCGTCGTGCTGCGCATGCTTACGGTTCATTTAACATGAACGATGAGCTCAACAAAGCGCTGTGCGTTACCAAATCACAAGTCAATGTTTTTGGTGCCAATAAAACGCGAGTTTAAACTACCAGTTCCGTCATTTTACTGTTAGCTGCTAGTCATGCAACTCAAAACAGTATTCCTAGCATTGGTCGTTCTTCTTGTGTTGTTTTCTTGTGCTGCGGGCAAGAAACATGGGAAAAAGAAACAGAAACGTTCGTTGTTACACAAGTCGGAAGGTCACAGGAAAGACAAAGTTCTCATAAAACGACACGCGTTGCCACAAGAGGTCAACGATGGAAAGTCGGAAAAGGTTGTCTTGTCTGAAAAGGTGGATGACAGCACTGGCTCACTTGAAACCAGCAGACTAACCCCTTATTCCTCCTTACCAGAGTTATCGAACTCAGCTTCGCAGAAGAATCAGAGGTCAAAGAGGTCACAAGCATCCAAGTCAAAGAAAAGACTAAGCTCGCTGCGTGAATCATCTGCACCAAATTCATTCGGGTTAGAGAAGAATAATTTAGGGCCTGCCGAATCATCTGTGCCCTGGAAAATTATGGACTTGTTATCTCCAAGCGGGCCATCTACAGACGAGTCATCTATAGACGGGACATCTACAGATGGGACAGCTATAAACGGGACATCAGAGCCAGCTAATGGTCTACTCGACGTCGGCCAGATCAGAGCCGTCTCTGTGTCAGAGATCTGTAACGGTGTCCTCATTGATCCTCAGATTGTTCTTACAAGCGCCAGTTGTGTCTTTCCTGATTATAAGTCCGCCGAGCACAAGAATATAACTTTTACCTTGAACGCTGTGACGAGACAAGTGGTAAAAGTATTTGCAAATCGCGATTGGCGTGTCGACGGACAAAGAAAAACAAACTTTGCACTTGTAAGATTGGATCAACCAATGACAGGCACGAAAGCTAGCCACCCTATTGAGCTGACATGGAGTCCTTACGCCCTTGAAGATATTGGAGAAAGCTTTTTAGCTATGCCTGCTCCCAGTTCTTGTCAGACAGCATCGAAGAAAGCGCAACGGACAGACGAAGCGCGATATCGTAATGACGAAGTTATTGCAGTAGATTGTCATGATCGTGGAACCGCATTAGCTGGTAGTCCCATGTACCGTGTCGCCAGCGGTCAGCCTGTTGTATATGGTGTACATTTTGGACATTGTACAACTGGTGCGCTGGACAGAAGTATAACTGGCTCGTGTGGTGCGCGAATCACCAAGAATGTGTTCCGTGATTTTTGTCGATTCGCTTCTCAAGAAATCATAAGATTGACAGGCTGTGAATCCTCTACGTTTCTTCATTTGTGTGAGTGTATCCGTTTACTATATAAGTTGTAAGATTTCCGTGCGATTAACGAGAGAAATTAACTTTGAATTGAGTGCAATTGTTTTTCGAGTCAATTTACTCAGGAAAGAATTCTGAGTTACTAAGCGAGACTCGAACCTTCTGATCGCCAATGAGACGTGTTAACCATTGAGAAACTGGAACTTAGATTATTTAGTAGGTTGAAAAATGATTATTATTACTTAGATTATTTAGTAGGTTGAAAAATGTACAATCCACGACTTTCTGATCATCAGTGAGGCGCTCTAACCATTGAGTTACTGGGACTCAGATGATTTGATTTTACATAGCGGTAGATAAGTGATACACCGAACTTAATTAACCAACGTTATTTTGAAGAATTTTGAGCAAGAACCACACCTATATAGTTTTACAGGGCGGTGCCGGACTTATTGATTACGAACGAACGAACGAACGAACGAACGGGCAAAATGTAAAGCGCAGCTAACGGCATCGCAACTACACAATAAGAACCGGTTTATATTTTTAAGGGTTTTTTTAATATGTTACCACGACAGGCAAATGAACTTTCAAACTCCACAGACAGGACTATACCATGCATCTTTTCTCCTTTTTTGCTAGTATTTGCAAGTATTTGATCGATTTTGTATTTAAATTGAATTTTGGGTTTTCTAGTAACAGAAGATCTTCCGACTACGGTATATGACAAGCCAACCTATGATGCAATCCGTTCAACCGAAACTAATCTTTTTAAAGGCGTTGTGTTCGTTTATTACAGCTCAAGTAAGTTGTTTTAATCGTAAAAAGTTGTCCTTCAGCAGCATATTCTTGGTCAGTTGCACTTGACGGCATGGCGGCCATGTTGGAGGAATCTCATTAGCAGCTATTATATTTGGAGTATGTTTTCCTCCAACATGGCTGCCGTATCTTGGTCCACTTGCGGCTAAATACAGGAAGTGATGACATGAAGTCTTCGACAACAGTGGAAGACCGCTGGCAACTGACAACAAATAAGTAATTTTAGGACCTTTTATAACAAAATCAACCAACCAGCTTTCAAATGTTATCAAGTTCTTGGTCCCAAAGTAATGTAACTATTTATGTTATGCATTGTCTGACGACACTAGTGAATTTTGTATCGATCAGATATGTGCCTGTAAATAGTTACTTTACTTTGAGACCGAGAACTTGATAACATTAAAGCTGGTTCGTTGATTTTGTTATAAAATGTCTTAAAATTATAAAGATAACACATAAACAGCTTACTAATTACTTTTCAGTTTAATTAATAATAATTAAACTGACAAGGAACAACTATTAACGTCATTAACCATAACCTTTTTTACTGATTTCTCATTTTCTTGTCAGTCGCCAGCGGTCTTTCACTGTTATTCTTAAAGACTTCATGTAATCAGTTATAAAGTGGAATGTGCGATTCCTGTATTTAGCCAATCTCGTTCCCAGAGCCCACGGAAACCACCCGGGAAACGAGAGACTCTAGGATAATCCGTTTCAAATCACAGGATTCTCCAAATGGGTCCTCCAAATTAACTGTTTTAACGTCATCAGTGCAAGTGGTCTATTGAGATTAATAGATCATAGGTTTTGTTCCAATGAGGCCAAAACTGCGGCTGTTAAAAGCTTTTAAAAGACTTTTAAAGGTCTTTTATTATCTAAGATTTCGTCGTCAATGACATTATCAGAGATAGAGATGTGTTGAGGCAAGGTGTTATATATACAGTGTGAATTATATATGACATATATGACAGTTTGTCAACTGTCCTTGTAGTTCAATGCTTTATTATTATTCTACTTCTAGGTTCTTCTAGATGGGTAGACATGGTCACTGATATCGAAGCTATCCAAAGAACTAAAGTTGTTTACGATAAGTTTCTTGTCGCAATAATTAATGTCCAGACTCTGCCATATAACGTGGACGCTGTTCCATTCATCGAGTATAGAGCAGTTGGGAGTAAAACCTACTTCCCATATACCGCGGATTACGATTTCAAGAAATTTAAGGAGTTTATGGTTTCTTTCAGGTACGAAACCTTTTAATAGCAGAAACTGACTCAGGGGGTGTTTACATGAGACCGGCCTGAACTCGGACCGGCCTGAATTCGGACCGGCCTGAATTTTGCATTTCAGTTTTTATTAACACAAGACCGGCTTTGAAACTATATAGGCTTGGTTTCGTTGTTACTTCAAGATTTGTGTCAATTGTGTTACAGCTCGTGACCGCTGGAGAATCATTATTTTATGTGGATTTGACACCAATCTCATTTAAAACAACGTATTGAGTTTGAGAGGTGAAAGTGCTTCAGTTCGGTCTAGCAGGCGACATGAGATTAGGCCTGCGTGAACTGAATCTCAGGCCAGACTCATGAAAACGATCTATAGTAAAAACACTACAAGCAACCCGAAATCAGTCCAGCCTGAGTCGGGCCGGCCTCATGTAAAGAACCCCCTAATCTTTTCTAAAAAGCAATCATGTTGTAATATATAAAACACAAGCAACAGTGTTTTATCAGATTTCACGAGAGGGAATAGTTGAGTGTTCTAGATCTGTTAAAAAAAGTACTGCGAATGTTTTGAATAGCTTAAAAAATGAATGATTTTGGTAATCGTAATTGGCGTAGTAATTTTGAAAAGCAACGTGCCTAAGCAGAGAAAATTAAAGCCAAAGTTTATGTAAATCAAGAGGATTATCAGTTTATCAGATATACGCCTGTATTCTAAAAGCTCACACTCGCACTCTCACTCGCACTCTCACTCTCACTCTCACTCTCACTCGTACTCACACTCGCACTCGCACTCGCACTCGCACTCGCACTCGCACTCGCACTCGCACTCGCACTCGCACTCGCACTCTCACTCGCACTCTCACTCGCACTCGCACTCGCACTCGCACTCGCACTCGCACTCTCACTCGCACTCGCACTCGCACTCTCACTCTCACTCGCACTCTCACTCGCACTCTCACTCGCACTCGCACTCTCACTCGCACTCGCACTCGCACTCTCACTCACTCACTCACTCACTTACTCACACCCGCACTCACACTCGCACTCACTCGCACTCACACTCACACTCGCACTCACACTCGCACTCACTCACTCACACCTGCACTCGCACTCGCACTCGCACTCGCACTCACACTCGCACTCGCACTCACACTCGCACTCACACTCACTCACACTCAATGAGTGGCCCCTCACATTCAATAAGTGCAACTCAACACTCAATGAGTCTCCACTCACCCTCATTGAGTATGAGACTACACTCACTCACTCTCTAACCATTCAATTGAATGGTTGGAGAGTGAGTGTAAATTGAATGGTTAGAGAGTGAGTGTAGTGTGAGACTGTGAGTGTCAATAAGTCTCCACTCACCCTCACTGAGTATGAGACTACACTCACTCTCTCATTCAACTGAATAGTTAGAGAGTGAGTGTAGTCTCATACTCAGTGAAGGTGAGTGTAGACTCGTTGAGTGTTGAGTTGTACTCATTGAGTGTGAGGGGCCACTCATTAAGTGTGAGTGTGACATGGGACTGGTTTCCGTTGTGTTTTCTTTATGAATTATGAAATGAGTTCTTGAACGCGAGTTTTGAAAACAATTTACAATTTTTGTGCGGGGAAATTTTGAAAAAGAGAAGTCTACACAAAAGTAATTTAATTTTAATTTTTAATTGTCTCTTTTAATAAAAAGTGAATTATTTTGTTTATTTTTGTTTTTAGCACAGTTGGAGCTCCTCCCA
Source organism: Paragorgia papillata (assembly GCA_035771165.1). Lineage (NCBI taxonomy): Eukaryota > Metazoa > Cnidaria > Anthozoa > Scleralcyonacea > Coralliidae > Paragorgia > Paragorgia papillata. Next base: position 7,663,198 of record JAWNZC010000314.1, read on the forward strand.
CGGAGAGTACAAGTATGTAGGGTATTTTTAAAATATTTTTGGTCGGTGGATTTTTTCCTCCTATTTTCAGTGTCCAAGTATTAAAAGTGATATTAATAATGATTAATCAAATGCAACGTAATTAAAGTTTTGGTTTTGTTAGTTTGTCTATATATAGCGTTTTCAGCTTGAAGTTGGTAAAGTTTGGTACGTTTTTGCTGTACAAGCTGTCGTAGGTTAAACTCAGAGAAAAACTCTGAGCAGTCCAGACGGGACTCAAACCCACAACCTTCCGAATACTAATCGAATATAGTAATTAAGGAGTCTAACGTTTCGAGCGAAGGCCCTTCGTCAGAGAGAAACGCTTCTCTCTGACGAAGGGCCTTTCGTTCGAATCGTTAGACTCCTACGTTCTCTGTTTCGGTAGTATATCTAACCTTACTATATTTCGATTGTTGTTTCAAGTCTGCCTACGCAGCACACTACTTCAGTATTTCACTTTCGAATACTAGCCGGACGGTCTAACCATTCAGCCACTGAAACTCAGATGTCCGACCAAGGACGTTTAACTCATTCCTGTCCGAGGGCTTCTCCAGAGGTGAATAAAATTGTCTGGCGTTAATTAGCCAGAATAAAATACTAAAGACCAATTCGGACAGGAAAGAGTTAAAGTATATATTTACACTTTGGAACGAGTCAAACCGTACGCATCCGTCATGCAAGTACTTGTTGGGCTACAAGTCGCATTGTGTCAGTTAATTTTTAGTTCTTCTATGTTAGTAAAGAGTTGGTAACGTTTTTAATAAAGCGTCTGGCTAGTACACTCGGAAGGTTGTGGGTTCGAGTCCCGTCTGCAGCTCAGAGTTTCTCTCCGAGTTTAACTTACGACAGCTTGTACAGCAAAAACATACGAAAAAACTTTAAGCATATAACTATTAAAATAAGTTTACGGATACAACCATGTTAGAAAAACCTTTATTTCTGCTGAGCTCTCGTCCTGGCTAACTAGTTAAGCAGGATTTCGTCTGAGCAAGGCAAACTAGTACAAAACAAACATCGCCACGCAGGGCCGGTTTCAAATTACTTCGGATAATTAACTTGTTTATATTTGTTTCAATTCCTAGACTTTCTTGAACATTTAAACTTCGCAAAACGAAGTTCAATCGAAAGAGTTGATGACGGAGAATTCCCTAACGTCCAATCAAGCCAAATTAAAAGTTAGTTGAATACATTATTTTTTTAGTGTTTGATGGGAGAGAATGCCCAGTGCCGGAACGGGGCGGGCAGGTACGTCAGTTAATCAGCAGTAATTATTTACGGTTGAAACTGAATCTATTCATCAATAGCTTTAATAGCAACTACAATAACAATAACAATAATAACAACAACAACAACAACAACAGCCACAGCAACGACGACGACTACAACAATAGGGTCCTTAAGCAAGCTAGGACAACGACGGCAAATAAGTTATTACATTTAAAAGAAACAGTGGATCAGGACATCGTATATTGTGTGCTTTATGTATTTTGTAAGACCTTTAAAAAGCAGCCATAGCTTCGACAACATGATGTACAATAGATTAGCGCCTAAGTAAACTAACAGCTTTTGCTGTTCCTTGTCACAACGTTGTCTTAAAAACGTGAAAACGCTTCAGTTGACGTTGTATGTGGAACGAGGACAGTGTTGTGATTACTCTTCGGACTGCAAATTATTCAACGCTTTGTTTTCGTTGAAAAATACTATTGTACTTGCTTAGTCCCTAATAACGACGGCGACAACAATGACAACAACAACAACAACAACAACAACAACAACAACAACAACAACAACGACAACGACGACAACAACAACAACAACAACAACAACAACAACAACAACAACAACAACAACAACAACAACAACGTTACAACAACAACAACAACAACGTTACAACAACAACAACAACAACAACAACAACAACAATAACAACAACAACAACAACAACAACAGCAACAACAACAACAACGTTACAACAACAACATAAACAACGACGTCAGTCATTTGGTTTTCTAAAATCATAATTCACTATCTTTTTCAATCATGTTTATAATGGTATGTGATGATATATTTTCTTTAATAGATGCTATTGTAATTCCTGAAAGTACCAAAAGGCAGGGACTGGCATGCGATCCTAAGGCATATTTAATCAAAGATGAATTACCTACTGAAAGATGTAATTGCTTACCGGGTTACTTTGGAAGTGGTACAAAATGCAAAAGTAAGTCCATAATAATGATGGTGATGATGATGATGATGATGATGGTGGTGGTAGTGATGATAATGATGATGCTGATAATGATAATGATGATAATGGTTATGATGACAATGATGATGTTGATAATGAAAATGATGGTGAAGACCTAGGTGAAAGTGATGATAACGATGATGATAATGGTGATGGTATTGATGATGTCGGCGATGATGGTGATAATGATGATGATTATAATGTTGATAATGAAAATGATGGTGGTGATAATGATGGTGATTGTGGTATGATGATGTTGATAATGAAAATTATGGTGAAGGTGCTGATGAAGATAATGATGATGATAATGGTCATGGTCATGGTAGTAATGATGATGATGATGATGTTGATGATGATAATATTATGCTGATAATGATGATGCTGATAATGAAAATGATGGTGACGGTAATGGTGATGATAATGGTCATGGTAGTGATGATGATGATGATGGTGATTATGATGATGATGATGATGACGATGATGTGATGGTGACTATGATGATGATGGTGACTATGATGATGATGATGATGATGATGATGGTGACTGATGATGATGATGATTATGATGATGATGATGATGATGGTGATGATGTGATGGTGACTATGATGATGATGATGATGATGATGATGATGATGGTGATGATGTGATGGTGACTATGATGATGATGTGATGGTGACTATGATGATGATGATGATGATGATGATGTGATGGTGACTATGATGATGATGGTGAAAGTAATGGTGAAGAGGTGTTGCATAAAGTGCATGTCCGTTAGTAGAGGTTACGTATACTTTACTTATTTTTGTTTTCTTTTTCTTTTTAACAGATCTGACAGAGGCTATTGAAAGTGAGAAAATATTTTAATATCGTTCTTTTATAAGTAATATTCGTTATATACACCAACACTGTATTTGTATAAATGTATAGGGTGTATGTAAAAAGTTAAAAACCCGCGTATATGCAATACGTGCAACATCATGGTTCAACTTGCAGCACAACATTGTTAAGAGACAAGTCGTAGCAATATCCTGGCAGTTTGTGGTCAGCCCGACTGCGTATCAAAATGACGTGTTCTGCGTCGGGATAAAACTTTCAATTCATAACATCATCAGTATAACGAATTCGGAAGCGTAAATGAGAATGCAAATGAATCCTACGGTATCATAAAAGGACTGGGGGCTAATCATCCTCACTTGCAGCCAGCGGCTGGATTGCGAAGGACGAGAGTCAACGTGGCCGTGTCGGGGCATATCAAAGGCGCTCCAGGCAACCGCCATACGACACAGTTCATGCAGCATGCACAAATCACAGATAAGATGTTAGGTGTTGATTTTATGGAGGGAGAAAAACTGGAGAACTCGGCGAAAAACCCTCGAAGCACAGGAAAGATCAACTACAATTCTACTCACATGAGTTCCAAGCTCGACAACGGAGTCATTCCCAAGCGGTCACCCTAAGTTTTTGGTGAGAGGCAGCGTGCTAACAGCACACGCCACGCCACCCATGCTCCCTCTCAGCCTGAGATTGAAATATGCTTTATCCCGACGAAGAACGCGTCATTTTGATACGCAGTCGAGATTACGAACTGGCTTATTTGCTACTGAGGGTATATATTACTTCACTTTTAGTCATGTCTGTTATTTATTTTGTTTGTCAGCTAACTGTCGTTTTGATGTGGACACGGTCACTCGGCGTACACTTACCAAAATCAAAGAGCAAGTACATGTTTCGACATGGTGTCTGTCTCAAAAACTCATCGTAGGATACTTGAACAATGATGCAGCAGATGTTAATGTGGGGGGAGCTAAACTGGTAGCACTAGACTGTGTGGACGAGATCAGAGAAGTAATCAGATGTCCTAAATCTTCCGCGTTCATGGCAGATAGTAGTGAGCATAATCACAACGAAAGCTATTCTCTCCAACGAGACCGACGAGAAGTATTCTCTGCTGAAGATATGGAATTCGATTTGTTAGACCGACCACGACGAACAGTTACAAGTACTGCAACTGTACCAGTTCCCGCAGCCTACCAAAGCAGTTTCCTTGATAGCCTTCCACCTTTTCCCACACAGTACCCATCAACCAATTCGTACTTTATTTATCAAGACTGGGACCCAGCTGCTCCGAACAAATATTCCAGCCTTTATTTCGCTGATCGAGGAATTCCCGAGTATACTGGTTATTATCTTAACCACACTGATCTCGTCTCATTGGCTACTGGTCCTGCGTATAAACGAGAATCTGTGTCTAATGAATGGCGTGCCGAAAAAGGTAAATCGTGTTGTTTTACTCGAAAAATTTATATTTAATTTTTTAACGTTTAAGTTTATTTATTTTGTCCTTTGTTCTCCCATTGTGTTTGCTTTATTCTCCCGTTTAAGTCTATGAAGTATAAAATTAATTGGCATTTTTTGTGAGTATATTTAAAACACTGAGCAGCAGAGTTTATACCCACTGATCTCAAAATAAACTGGATAAGGCATTCCCTATGGCCAGCAGTCTAACATTTCGTGGCAGTCGCCGCCATCTTACGCAGTGGAACATATGACGCATTGCGGCCTTAGAACTTGTTCCCAATCCCAAAGTTGACTGGCATAACCAATCTTGTCGTCAGCACTGTTTAGATTATCCGGGGGGAGGAATATTAAGTACTCTGTGCCGGGGGAGTCGGAAAAGCCGTAAAGCAAACAACAGATGCCGGTTAGAGTTTAGTTTTCACTGTTTAACCATAGGCAGCCCCAGCACTATCACGTACTGTCTGTCGTATTCCTTGGGCTGCCTATGGTTAAACAACAAATACAGTCAAAAGATGGCAAGTTCACAACACGAGCTATTGTTAAGGCATTAAGATTACTATAAAAGGTACAATTTAAGACTTGGAACTGAATTAATATTCTTCGTAGATTTTATAGTTTGTTTATATTATCGTGAAGTTTCTTCGTTGTCGGCACTGAAGAAAAACAAGGAAATTTAAAAGTTTTACAGCTCAGTAATAGAAACAGATGCAAGAAATTAGCGTCTTAAACCTTATTGAGTACTTCTTCTGTCCTTACATTCGTTTAAATCTTCTTTAAGTAACTCTTGTTGTCTGTTTTCAATCTATGAAAGCTTATGAACTTTAGTAGCGACCATCTTAAGGTAGTGGTCACGTCATCATATAGCTGGCACGCTAAATTCGGTCCCATGGCCTATCGCAATTTCTCATTTTCCCAAACTTCCATTCGTGTGGATAGCCAAGTGTTTTAGATTTGACAAAACACGTACTACGAATGTTTTGAATAGCTACAAAAACGACTGATTTGTTAAGTTCGTTGCCATAAGCGTAGTAATTTTGAAAAATAACGTTGTCTAAGCCGAGAAAATCAAAGCTAAAGTTTATGTAAATCAGAAGGATCGTTTATCATACGGACATGATACTGATTTCCTAATTTGTGTTTTTGTCATGAATTGTTAATGTTTTTTTAATGTTGTTTTAAAGTTTCTACGAAGAGAAACTACTACTTGTTTTGTTTTAAAGAGCAGAAGGGCATGACAAGAGCATTCACTGAAAATTTCTGGCCTGGGGCGCCTGCATGATGGCTAGTTCATTTTTGGAGATTGAGAAATTCTGGCTCAGTCTTGGTATAACATTCCCTTATGACGTACGCAAATGATCATTGATGCTAAAATCCATTGTTCTTATGTATATAGTTGTCCATTTACGTACGTCACATAAGGCATTGTTACCAAAAGCTTAAATTATTTAAATAATGAACTAGCCAAGGGAAACTTTGAGAGTGTTAACCCTTTGAAGCCTGAAGACGAGTCTTTAGTATTTTATCTGGCTAACGCCAGACGATTTTATTCTGGCCACGTTGATCTGCGTCCTTCGCAATTCAGCCCCTTTATCCTTTATCCTTTTATTATCAAATAAAATCACTTGAAAATTTACATGCTTGGTGTTCTTGGAGAATCAGATGCACATGATTTCTTTGCAGTGATTTTCGTTTTATAATAGCAAAGATATTTAAGAAAAGGCGGCATGGTTTGGCGTGCTCCATCGAGTTATGGATGCAAACGGGAAGTTCGAAGAGCACGAAAAAAGCGTAAGGATTTTTTGAGTACTCTCCCACTTTCCAAGTGCATCCATAACTCAATGGAGCACGCCAAACGATGAACCATATTGTATAACAGAGTATCAGACACAAAACAACGGGAAAATATTTATTTCGCCGATTAAAATGAGTTTCTCATTACATACGTTTGAAATACTCCATTGAGTTCTGGAGCACGCAGGGTAGCCAATCAGAAATGCCGTTGTATTACATCTATGTTATAAATAATCTTCTTCAATACGTCATTATATATGCGTGTGACGTCAAGTTGTTAAATTTGCATATCAAACAACCAGAAATATCTCAACAACGAAACAAGTAAACGAAAAACTGCAAAACATGTACCTTGTCATTTTAAGTGTTCTTTGAAATAAGACAGACCTAATTTCATAGGCAATCTAATAAACAGAGGAGCATGATTGGAGCACTTCAACCATAGTTAATAGAAACTAAACATGGTTTGGAAGCTCGACGAAAGTCATTGTTTTATGTTTTTGTTCAGGATTATGGAAATTTGTGCACTTTCACGGTTACTGAATATATTGTGTTTTCTGTATAATGAAGCAATCATCCAATAGCAACGTTTGGGTTCAATTACTCAACCGTACTGTTTAAATATTAATAAACCTAAAACAAAGGATTTGGCACCTTCATGTACCTTTCAACATGAATCGTAGCTTGATTGTTAACCGCTTTGAAGTTTGCCGGGTTTCCAAACCATGTCTATTTTCTAGTAACTATGCTTCATAGTGGTGTGCGTCGGATCGGATTGACCCCTTGTAATCCGAGGGTTTGCCAAAACTGTCAATCCGAATCCGATCCGATCCGAAGCCAAAAAATCGTAGTCCGATCCGATCCGAAAACAGCTGCTCAAATCCGATTCGATCCGGTCCGAGAAAATTAAAACACCGGATATATGTTGCAATAATTGCGCAAACCTTTCGAAAAGGAAACCAATGAACAAATAAATTTAAGAAAACTACTACTCAATAATAATCTTATGTAATAATAGCCTTCATATATTGTGCAACGTGCATACAACTAGTGAATTTGTTAATTTTGTGACAAAAACAATGACAAAAGTGAATCTGATGCGAGTAAAAAAGTGCAAAATCCGATTCGATCCGGTCTGGGGAAAAAAGAACAAAATCCGATCCGATCCGAGAAAAAAAGAACAAAATCCGATCCGATCCGAACGATAAAAGTTTAGTCCGAATCCGATCCGAATCCGATCCGAATCCGATCGGATCGGATTCGGATTCGGATCGGATTCGCACACCTCTAAATTGCTTCAACTAAAAATGAGAATCTGATGTTTAGTCTTGGCGCCATTATATTAACTATCAAGTTTTGCCATGGCTATAGTTCGCTTTGGGGGAAATTTGGGTTCTCTGATGATTGGCACTCATTGTTTTCATAAGCCATAAGGCATTGTTACCGAAAGCTCAAATTTTCCCCAAACTAGACAGCAAAGTTTGACACTATAATATAAAAATATGTCGTGTTGAAACATGCAGGTCTAATTATAACAACAAATTTCCGAATGTTTACTAAATTCATATTCAAACTGTGATGTAGGTGTCGTTCTCCAAGGCAGTGACAATTTTTATAAAAATGGTCAACCATCGACGACCGTCTTCAAACATTTCCGTACTGACAGAGGCCATCTTAATCCTGTTGACATCAACTCTTTCAACAAGGACAATATGCGATTGACTTTTACATATACTAATGCTTATCCACAGTATTATGACTTTAACCGTGGTCTTTGGCGAAGCTTTGAAGGCAAAATACGCACATATGCTCAAACCGTGTGTGTTGGTAAACACCCAGACAACTCTAAATTTCATTTGGTGACAGGAGTTTCCGATGTCGAAATCTCAACCTCGACAGCTACTGGTGGCTATACGGCGTTGAGGCATCCATTAGCAGATAAATGGCCTAGTCTTGCGTCTGTTCCTATCAGTTCAACTCTGGTTCCTATTGTCATTCCCAGATCGATGTGGACCGTTGGCTGTTGTACTTGGACTGACGCAGGAGGAGCTCACAAAGCCCAATCAGTGTCGGTCTGGGCTAACAATGTTCACAAGTTAAGCCCCAACACGAAAATAGCCATTCAACCCAACCTACCAACGCTTGCGAAAGAATTATACCCAACAGCTGGGCCTTCCTGCTTCAAATTCTTCCCTGCCAATTCTGAGTGCGACACAGCATCTAGTCACTACAATCTTCCTTAAGTATATGTATACGAGACTGGCATTACACCATGATTAAAATATTTTCAACTGAACAGAGTTAAAGAAGAATTAGTCTAGTAAAGTACAGCGAACGTTCGTTTCGTTTCATTCTTGAAATATGGCATTGTAAAACAAAGATTTAAAATAAAATTTATGTACTATTATACATGTTTAAAAATATATTCTGGCTTGTTTTTTTTCCCGTCACGTCTTGAACTATAACAAACGTAAATTACAAGAGGAAACTAAAGCAGTTTTTTTCACGAGCACATACGCGCTCATTTGTGACATCATTAATAGTTTAGTTAGTTTAGTTTAATAGCTTAATCATCAAATATACAAATACAAGCATAATCTGATGAAAGGTGGTCCAACAGGGCAGAGCAATATTAGGATAAAACATACAAACTATGACCATGTGGACACGGCAACGCTCCCCGAGCGTCCCCGCACTACTTACCGCCCTCAAGGGAATCGAAAACAATCATCTAATTTACTTAAACAGTACGAAAACGCCTGGAGACGCTGTCAGATAATTATTGAACCATCTTCATAATAAGCCACTAAAACCATGACGTTTCAATTTGTATATAAGAAATTTATGGGATACTTTATCAAAGGCCTTGGAAAAATCTAGACAGTGCTTCCACAACTGAAATCCAGATTTTCTGTTTTGTTTTCCTGAAATTTCCTGATATTTCCTGATATTTTATTTAGATCAAATGAGCCTGCTCGCAGGTTGTATGATTATGAAATTAACAAAAATGATGAAATAGTCCAATAGCGCTTACATTTTTTTTGTTTTAACTTTTATTTAAAACTTTTTAGCAATAGATCGTTTTCACTCACGTGATCGGTGGCCCCATGGGGGTGGTGAAACAATACGAAATATTTGAATAAGAAAGAGCTAATTCCCATACCGTACACCAATATGGCCGCCATTTCATTGTTTTGGTACACCAATATGGCCGCCGTGACGTCAGGTGAAAACGATCCATTGTAAAATACATTCATATTTTTATAATCATAAGGACGCGTAATTAGACCCCACGAACTCAACTATCACCGTTGGTATAAACACTAAATCTAAATGCTCATTGGTTCCATTTGTAGAAACCAGGCCACTGCAGGCGAACTGCGAACAACAGAAAGCTAAATATTCACGTTAAAAAGTTAAAATTTCTTTAACATTTTCTCGATCGGCTTAGATTTTCTGAGATTTCCTGATTTTCCTGAGATTTCCTGATTTTCCTGAGATTTTAACTCATCCTGAAAATTCCTTTTCAAGTCAGGATTTCCTGAGAATCAGGAAATTTCCTGCAAAGTGGAAACACTGAATCTAGATGAACTGCATGAATTTCCAGGTTTTTTTATCCAGTGCTGCTATAATATTATGGTACACGTGTAGAAGTTGTGTTGTGCAGTTTTTTTCCTCGTTGAAAGCCATGTTGCAAACCATAAAGTCTCGCGGAAATGAAATTAACTGGAAATGAAAAAAAATTAATGTAACAATACGCGTAGATGCATTTGACTTTCGAAACAATGCGGCCGGAGAAGCGATATTGGCCTGTAATTTTCAACAAGATGGGAATTACCTTTTTTGTGAATAGGATTGATATCTGCCTGCTTCCACAGCCGCGGCATTCAGTTTCCAAGTTTCAAGGAGAGGTTGAACAAACGCGTCAAAGAAGGTGCAATCTCAGCACAGGCGCGCAACTAGGGGGGGTGGGGTGGGGGTTGCAACCCCTGCCCTTTTTGTGAGACCTCTAATACTAGGTTAGACATTAGATAAACAGATAATTAATCGTCTGTTGTAGTACGCAATACAATTCTCCGCAAATCTGGCGAGACTCAGAGGCTTCTAGCAGTGGCCCGGGCGTCAGCTAGGCTGAATATAATTATGATGAATGTTAAATAATGCGAGACCAGAATAAAAATTTCCGCAACCGAAAATACGAGAAAAGCGTCCTCAAAATGCAGGAAATGCCGTTTCAGAGACCCAAAATTCAAAAAATTTCCGGGGGGCGGCATGCCCTTGGACCCCCCTAGAATATCTGCTTCCCACGCCACATGGCTTCTAGTCCCAAATTGTTTAGAATACTGAACGACTTTGCCCTTTTTTTGCGTTCAACGGCCTGCCCTCGAAATTTTCTAGTTGCGCCCCTTAGTTGCGCCTTAGCAGCTGTCCGGGTATGCGATCAGGTCCGCTTGCTTTAGTATGATCTATGCTTTTTAAGCAAGACTCTACTTCTTCCACGGATAAGTTTATTTCATTTAACTGATCCGGTAAATGTGTTACCATGCTTGGGTCAGAAAATGTGGCATTAAAACCATGCGTATTCAGTTGCCGAGCCTCCAGGAGTAAACATAGACTGAAAGTAGGTGTTAAGAGGAGATTTTTTAGGTTATCGAGAAATTTTCGTCAAAAACGCTCAAAACTTTGTAACCAGGCTTTGTCCATACAATTGGGATAAATATCCGGGGTTAAAAACCCCGTTTTCAAGGAGTGGAGATATTTTAGGAAATTCAGAGGAAAATTCCCTTGAAGAAACAAAACAAAATACTCAGAAAACAGAGAACTCTGATAGGGTAAGTACTTCTTGTGTGTTATGTAAATTTCTAGTGTAAAATGTATTGCCATCTTATTTAAAATTCTACGTATCACTACGAAGGCTATAATTTATGAAGGCTGATCATTGTCATACGCTGCCGACATGCCAGCGAACTTGTTAAGTGAAATTGGAAAACATTATCTAGTAGCGATATACGTTGTTTTTAAACATAAAGCAGACTGTGAGGAAATAACAGCGATGACAAAGCTAGATTTTGCATACACGGGAAGACGGCAGGGTGGACTAAAGAGAGCGCGAAACAACTTAGTACTTGGTAGTTGCTAGATAGTCGAGTAATCTTGAAAAACCCAAGAATTTAAATAAACTTGCCAAAGTAAAAAATAAGCGTTTGTTATACACTAAAAAGCTTACACAAGTTCTTTATTTTTTTTGTGTCTAGACAGTTAGCAAGGCCAGTTAAAAAGAAGAAAATGGGCACATTTAATAATTCTATAAGAAGAAATTTATAGATTTTATATTATTTATAATTATTATACTTGTACATGCACTACATCAGTAGTATAAAAATGATTAAAGAAGCATGTTTGAATTGTATAGAAATAATTTAATAGAAAATCAACAGGCCGTTTCAAAACTGTATTGACCACCTTGACTCTTATGCATGAATCAGGGGGGGGAAGGCTGGGCAAAGGTGGGGGATTTGGTAAATGTCTGTATCCCCACCCTACGGCATTTGCTCTTGAATCGTGACCCCAGGGTGGGGGCATTTAAATATTTGAAAGGAAATTTTCAAATGTTCCTAAGCAGAGATGGGCAATTTGCCTACATTTGATCATAATTCTTGGGCCCCAGGGTTGCGCTTTTGAACACTTCATTTAAAAAAACTCAAATCCCCCACCTTTTGCCCAGCCTCCCCCCCCCCCTTGGGCTTAACACTGATTTGTGCATTACTACCATTACAATATGATGTGTTCCCCTTGCCTGACCCTATAGACAGTCAGTTGTGGTCAAGCCACAAAAGCACAAAAGTTGGCAGATTCAACATTCTGGTTGTTGGGGGAAGCTGGGAAGGGAAAAGAAATTTGTTTAGGTATAAACCGGGCAAAACAAATACCACTACTCCAATAGCTGATAATTGATAAACATGTTTACAATAGTAATGTGTAAGCTGAATAGGTAAGTACACTCACAAAAATCCAATATCACAAAGCTGATACAATTTTTTTTTCACATATTACTTCAAGTTTATGTACATGCTGATCGATTACTAATTATTACTGTTCAAGACTAGCTCCCAAATCCAGTTACAGCCAGTATACTGTATACGTACTCCATAAATATTGGCAGTTTTGACATACATGTATTGGTCAGAGTTAGGCATAGCCACAAAAATCTAAAAAAGCAAATTAATATATTGAATTTAAATGAAGTGAACAATTTATAAAAAAAAATCATTTAATTTTAAAGCCCAGGCATTTTTAGTCATGTTACCCATCCCAGTCCTATAAGTTACATAAAATAGTTAAACTTATATCTGATTATATACCGTATATATAGTTTATAATTATATATTCATTTAAACAGCAAGCTGGGAAACCTTAATTCTTATACCAGCTGATTTCTCACCTTTTCAAAGTAATTTGCTTAGCTCGAGTCACTTAATTGCCTTCATATAAACATGCCCTTTATTTCTTAGACCTTTCCTATTGATAACTACTGCAGCCTTACATATATGTTTCTTTGCACAGTACTACGGTAGTATGAATTGATTGCTACAACATTCATCTACTGCACATGTTTTCCAATGTTTTCTATAATCTTTGCTTTAGAAATAAAACCTCGCATTGCCACCTTAATCAAATTACAGTCTACAAAACAGATAAGAGTACAAAAATGCTCAAATTCTGCGAGGACCATCCACCTAAAATTTCTTTAAATCATTTTTATTTTGGAGAGTAGTAATTAAACTAGAAGATAAAGTATACCATGTGGTGTGCCAATCCAAATTAAGAGTTATTTTTACATTTTAGTAATGCCCACAAACATTTTTTGGCCCATTTGGCAAGAACTGGCAACTTTTCATTATAAAAAGCCCTGATAATTATTTTTCTGGATTTTCTATTAGATTTTGGCTGACATTCTATTAATACTTGCTTTTAAAACTACATAGTAAGCAAACCTTTAAAGGTTTAGTCATTAATTAAAATATTTTATAACCAAGAAAGCAATAGGTGTCCATTTTAAAATAAAATGATGAAAATGCAAAAACTGTAATATTTACTTTAAAAATATTGCGAGGACCATCCGCTTATTTTTTTTTAAAACAACGATGGTTTTAAACCTCGCCGATCGAATGTAATGTACCATAAGGTTCACGGTGTGCCAATTAGTTTTAAGGTAAAAATATCTAATATTTCTGAATATCTCTACTTGGTTAGTTGGTACGAATTTATGGCATACAATAACAAAGTTTCAAGACTAAAAATAAACGTTAATCGTCAAAAAACTCCTCAATACATGCATTGATTCAGGCTTATTCTGGAATATGACAACCCTTCTTCACAAACAATACAGCATTATTGAGATCAACATCAATTTCAAAGTGAATCTGAACAAAACATTGTTGGAACCAACAAAATTTTGGTTTTCAAAGTCAACACCACATGTCTATCACTTGAACGGGCGAAAAGGTTAATTATGTGCGACTAATATCAAACTGATGCAGATACGACACAAAGCTTATTAATATATGTTCCTACCCATATAATTTTTTTAAAGAAATCTAATCATCTAGTAACACAAATAAGTAAGTGAAATATTCTTACCTGTGTGTCTTCTGCTGTCGAACATAACCCCATAAAATCTAATGAAGCACGTTGTTGCCGTTAAAAGCGCCGTGAAGATGTTGCACCAACTTCCAGTGGACGAAATTGTATTGAAGACAACATTTCAAGTATTACATGTAACAATGAGTGAGTTTTTATTAGATCAATAAGCAAAAAATCCAACAAAAGGATCACGGTATTTTTGAGCGCCAGTTTCTCGATAATCTAAAAAATCTCCTCTTAAACAAATTCGCTTTTTCGGTAGCACTGGAAGCGAAAGCCGCACCGGACTTTATAAATGTCGAATTAACAGTGATTTTGCTTTTGACTTTTACAAAGGGCCAGAACTTTTTAGGATTAGAATGGAAGGACGACTTAATGTTATATTGTAGCTGCACGGGATCTGGGCACGAGAACCGAAACAAAAAGATGTTTACTCCGTGTTATATGAAGTACAATGGGTTGAATCCATGTGCTAATCATAAATTAAATTAAAATGTTCACTCACGAGGTTTATGTTCACTATGGCAGTTGATAAAAGAAAGCTTTTTTACAACTTCAGAAATGGTAGTTAAGCTCTTTCTGCTATGGGAAATGAAACTTTACAATTTCAAGGTAAGTTTGGGCAGTTTTCCTTCAAACTACAATCATGGCCAAAAACCCTAGGACAGTTCGTAATAATGCACCAGTCAAAGTAAATCCCGACCCCCCCCACCCCGGACCATGCGGGGATATGGTGGGGATTTAGTGGCTTAACTCTTTCTCGTCCAGTCCGAAAACCAGTCACAGCAGGTGGTCTTGGCAATTTGTGAATTAACATGGCATAATAACACAAAAATAATACCACAATATATCATTTGAATCGTTTTTACCTCTACTATTCAAATTTTGGGTTTTCGGATCTTGTCAGACAACCCATTTTGCAAATTATGCTAATTTATGCTAATTACTACTATTAATAATATTATTATAATCCAAAAATGTTAAATATTTAACGAGAAATGACTTTACACCAAATTTTGGATCATGTAAAATGAAAAGCAGCATTTCACAAATTCAAATTGAAAAAATTGAAGCAATACAATAAAAAGCAAATATTATATTGATTTTTTATGATTTTCCATTGAGACCCCCCATTGTGACCCCCCATGGTGCGGCCGCGAGCGATCATATAACTTATTTTGAAATTTACAAATTTAAACAGAATTATACAAGAACATACGACCAAAATACATCAGTAAGATCGTTCTTAAGTCAGCTATTCAGATTTTAAGTTATTTTTGAGTGATATTTACTTCTGTTTGCCATTACAACGCCGACAACTCGCCGACAACTCTCGGCGAATTTTGTTTGATTTTGCCTGCTCGGCCGAGATGGTTTTCGTCAAATTTTACCAAATTATTGCTAATCTACGAAATAATTACAACAAACAAATGTTTATACTTACTTTCGGAGTTGTTAGATCCTAAATTTTCGTTGGTTTCGCTTATATATTGACAAATAAAAGCCATTTTGTTCTTATCCATACTCCATGATCCTCGCGGGATTTCAACAGAAGGGAAGTCAGGTCAGAACTCGGGTAATACTTCATGGCGTATCGTTATAAAGGTCTTATTTTAAAAAGGGATCATTCAGGATCATTTTAAGCCCTAGGGGGGTAATTTTGGTCAAAACCTCGCAGGTTCACAACAAATCAAAGTGATCCGTCACCAGTAGCGGATGACTATCGGGCCGGACAACTAGGAGTTTTAACGTCACTGAATTATGTCCCGACTATGTCGGGAATTTGTTGGTTTTGTCATTGTGTCCGAATTACGTGGGGTAGATAGTGGGGATTGTTAGGGGATTGTTGGCGGCCATTTTGTACTAAGACTTCCGGTGGATCCACAGACTCCACCCACTCCACCGTGTATCCATAATTATCCATGTGACAAGATGGCGTGCTCTCAAGAACGTGAGACGGAGAGGTATTTTAATATATTAATTTCTTTTTTATCTATATGTTAATAAAGCCATCCATCCATAGAATCTATTCTTGTGGAAAGCTAAACATTTGATTAATATGTTTTAATTGTTCTTTTGGTTTTGAAGCTTTCAAAAGGCATCAAAACAAATGTAGTCATTAAATTTAATATTTTACTTTTTTGAGGGCGACTACGGCCTGATGGTTGCATGTGATGCAGAGAATTGTCCCATTGAGTGGTACCATGCTGACTGCGTTGGTCTGGGGGAAGTACCTGATGGGAGTTGATACTGCCCACAGTGCAACGATGATACACAGTTGTTGTCTTAGAGCCCGTGGTGGGGCATGTCTTGTTGAGTTTATATTTTATTTTTTTATTAAAGCAAACTTGCACAAATCTTCAACCTAGTTTTTGTTATAATTCTGGTAATTATGCTATTAAGTTTTCATCACCAGGAGATAAATTTGCCCATACGACTTACGATTTTCCCCAGGGGGTGGGGCATTTTCTGTCATTTTGTACAAAATTTTGCCCCATATGGTAGGGCATTTGTTAATTTTTGCCAGCTATTCAGAACTAATCCCCACCTATGTCGCGGGGTGAGGGGGGTCGGGATTTACTTTGACTGGTGCATAACCACTACGCATTCGAAGTTGCCCCCCTTCCCCCCTTCAATGTTGCCATTCTATTGCTCTTTTTCGTCGTTATATCACACCAGGTATAAAATGAAACAACATTGATGGAGGGGGGAGGGGAGAGATTGTTAGGTAAGGATTCAAGGCGATATATTATAGTTTTTCTTGTGTGAGGCTACCAGACTCTTCATTTCCACTGCTGTCCCAATTATTTCTGGCCATGATTGTCTGAGGTGAACTGATGTATAGGCAAGTAATACTTTGGTGCTCGTCTCACATATTTCGTTCCAAGTTGTTCTACTATTCCTTATCATTTGTCTGTGCCACTTACAAAGATACATGTGCAACACTAGCGTCTAATTGGTTATAATTAGCGTTTAATTGACTAATTATCAATAGTAACCAATTTTGCGAAAGAATGGATACCGGACAAGATATTGAGAGAGGAAGAGAGAGGTAGAGTGCGAAAGAGAGAGAGAGAGAGAGATAGCGGGTAGAGAGGGACAGACAGAGACAGAAGGAGACAAAGAGAGACAGAAAGAGACAAACAGGATATGTTACTTGATATCCTTATTATATATTCACACTTAACAAAGGCACAATTCTCCCACTTCATTTCTCCCCCCAAAATCGTTGTAAAATGCAAAGTTAAAACTCCAATTAAATTTATTTTTCGTTCAAGTGCATTGTTTGTGTCTGCGGCGTGTTATTCTCTATTTACTGCAGCTCGCACGTTAAGATATCTAAGTTTTCTGACATTTCTCCCTTCTGCGACCATTTATAAATAAACAATACAAACTAACTTTATTGTCGTCAGGGAGAAATGTCGGGAAAAGCGTATATCGTTATATTTTAGCACCAAAATCACACTAAAACACATCATACACACTTCATATCACTAATGTAAATTTAATTTACAAATATAAACGAAAACTGGCAACACTATTTATATAAATGTTAGGGAGAAATGTCACAATATCACAGAAGGAAGCTCAGCAGCAGCGACCTATTATCGTATTACGTAAACTTTAAATGACGTAAACAAAGCCGAAACGCAGGAAACTGAATAAGGGTATTATAAGATTTATAAACAGAAATAAGTTCATTAATGCGCTTAAACGGCGTTAACCTTTCCACAAAGAAAAGCAGCGAAGCAACGAGGACATGGGTACATTCGAATCTGACACGACTCGCGCGACTGAACTTCCAAAAGTTAAAGAAACACCATCTGATATTCATCATTTCAGTGTTTACTCTGTCGATGGAGCTCGACTTTATTAGCGTCATTGGAGCGTCGGCCGTCGCGAAGAATGGTGTATCGCTATTTAGTTCCAAATCACGCTTACAAAAATTCTTCGGTGCAGGAAAATGGACTATATCCCCTTCCAATGCCGAAATAACCAAGCCGGCCGAAATAAAATATGCTGCCGAAATAAAATATGCAGCCAAAAAAAAAACGTTTTGAAACATTTTAGGATCGTAGTAAACTTTTGTCTAACGATATAGAGACAAATAATACCTTTTCTTGTTTAAAATGTCGTAAAATTGCAACGAATCGAGGAGAATTTCTATACAGACATGTCTGAGGTGAACTGATGTATAGGCAAGTAATACTTTGGTGCTCGTCTCACATATTTCGTTCCAAGTTGTTCTACTATTCCTTATCATTTGTCTGTGCCACTTACAAAGATACATGTGCAACACTAGCGTCTAATTGGTTATAATTAGCGTTTAATTGACTAATTATCAATAGTAACCAATTTTGCGAAAGAATGGATACCGGACAAGATATTGAGAGAGGAAGAGAGAGGTAGAGTGCGAAAGAGAGAGAGAGAGAGAGATAGCGGGTAGAGAGGGACAGACAGAGACAGAAGGAGACAAAGAGAGACAGAAAGAGACAAACAGGATATGTTACTTGATATCCTTATTATATATTCACACTTAACAAAGGCACAATTCTCCCACTTCATTTCTCCCCCCAAAATCGTTGTAAAATGCAAAGTTAAAACTCCAATTAAATTTATTTTTCGTTCAAGTGCATTGTTTGTGTCTGCGGCGTGTTATTCTCTATTTACTGCAGCTCGCACGTTAAGATATCTAAGTTTTCTGACATTTCTCCCTTCTGCGACCATTTATAAATAAACAATACAAACTAACTTTATTGTCGTCAGGGAGAAATGTCGGGAAAAGCGTATATCGTTATATTTTAGCACCAAAATCACACTAAAACACATCATACACACTTCATATCACAAATGTAAATTTAATTTACAAATATAAACGAAAACTGGCAACACTATTTATATAAATGTTAGGGAGAAATGTCACAATATCACAGAAGGAAGCTCAGCAGCAGCGACCTATTATCGTATTACGTAAACTTTAAATGACGTAAACAAAGCCGAAACGCAGGAAACTGAATAAGGGTATTATAAGATTTATAAACAGAAATAAGTTCATTAATGCGCTTAAACGGCGTTAACCTTTCCACAAAGAAAAGCAGCGAAGCAACGAGGACATGGGTACATTCGAATCTGACACGACTCGCGCGACTGAACTTCCAAAAGTTAAAGAAACACCATCTGATATTCATCATTTCAGTGTTTACTCTGTCGATGGAGCTCGACTTTATTAGCGTCATTGGAGCGTCGGCCGTCGCGAAGAATGGTGTATCGCTATTTAGTTCCAAATCACGCTTACAAAAATTCTTCGGTGCAGGAAAATGGACTATATCCCCTTCCAATGCCGAAATAACCAAGCCGGCCGAAATAAAATATGCCGCCGAAATAAAATATGCAGCCAAAAAAAAAACCGTTTTGAAACATTTTAGGATCGTAGTAAACTTTTGTCTAACGATATAGAGACAAATAATACCTTTTCTTGTTTAAAATGTCGTAAAATTGCAACGAATCGAGGAGAATTTCTATACAGACAATCATGGCCAAAAACCCTAGGACAGTTCGTAATAACCACTACGCATTCGAAGTTGCCCCCCTTCCCCCCTTCAATGTTGCCATTCTATTGCTCTTTTTCGTCGTTATATCACACCAGGTATAAAATGAAACAACATTGATGGAGGGGGGGAGGGGAGAGATTGTTAGGTAAGGATTCAAGGCGATATATTATAGTTTTTCTTGTGTGAGGCTACCAGACTCTTCATTTCCACTGCTGTCCCAATTATTTCTGGCCATGATTGTCTGAGGTGAACTGATGTATAGGCAAGTAATACTTTGGTGCTCGTCTCACATATTTCGTTCCAAGTTGTTCTACTATTCCTTATCATTTGTCTGTGCCACTTACAAAGATACATGTGCAACACTAGCGTCTAATTGGTTATAATTAGCGTTTAATTGACTAATTATCAATAGTAACCAATTTTGCGAAAGAATGGATACCGGACAAGATATTGAGAGAGGAAGAGAGAGGTAGAGTGCGAAAGAGAGAGAGAGAGAGAGATAGCGGGTAGAGAGGGACAGACAGAGACAGAAGGAGACAAAGAGAGACAGAAAGAGACAAACAGGATATGTTACTTGATATCCTTATTATATATTCACACTTAACAAAGGCACAATTCTCCCACTTCATTTCTCCCCCCAAAATCGTTGTAAAATGCAAAGTTAAAACTCCAATTAAATTTATTTTTCGTTCAAGTGCATTGTTTGTGTCTGCGGCGTGTTATTCTCTATTTACTGCAGCTCGCACGTTAAGATATCTAAGTTTTCTGACATTTCTCCCTTCTGCGACCATTTATAAATAAACAATACAAACTAACTTTATTGTCGTCAGGGAGAAATGTCGGGAAAAGCGTATATCGTTATATTTTAGCACCAAAATCACACTAAAACACATCATACACACTTCATATCACTAATGTAAATTTAATTTACAAATATAAACGAAAACTGGCAACACTATTTATATAAATGTTAGGGAGAAATGTCACAATATCACAGAAGGAAGCTCAGCAGCAGCGACCTATTATCGTATTACGTAAACTTTAAATGACGTAAACAAAGCCGAAACGCAGGAAACTGAATAAGGGTATTATAAGATTTATAAACAGAAATAAGTTCATTAATGCGCTTAAACGGCGTTAACCTTTCCACAAAGAAAAGCAGCGAAGCAACGAGGACATGGGTACATTCGAATCTGACACGACTCGCGCGACTGAACTTCCAAAAGTTAAAGAAACACCATCTGATATTCATCATTTCAGTGTTTACTCTGTCGATGGAGCTCGACTTTATTAGCGTCATTGGAGCGTCGGCCGTCGCGAAGAATGGTGTATCGCTATTTAGTTCCAAATCACGCTTACAAAAATTCTTCGGTGCAGGAAAATGGACTATATCCCCTTCCAATGCCGAAATAACCAAGCCGGCCGAAATAAAATATGCTGCCGAAATAAAATATGCAGCCAAAAAAAAAACGTTTT
The DNA here is from genome assembly GCA_035771165.1 of Paragorgia papillata. Taxonomy (NCBI): domain Eukaryota; kingdom Metazoa; phylum Cnidaria; class Anthozoa; order Scleralcyonacea; family Coralliidae; genus Paragorgia; species Paragorgia papillata. The sequence continues at coordinate 7,684,225 of JAWNZC010000314.1, forward strand.
GAAACATTTTAGGATCGTAGTAAACTTTTGTCTAACGATATAGAGACAAATAATACCTTTTCTTGTTTAAAATGTCGTAAAATTGCAACGAATCGAGGAGAATTTCTATACAGACATGTCTGAGGTGAACTGATGTATAGGCAAGTAATACTTTGGTGCTCGTCTCACATATTTCGTTCCAAGTTGTTCTACTATTCCTTATCATTTGTCTGTGCCACTTACAAAGATACATGTGCAACACTAGCGTCTAATTGGTTATAATTAGCGTTTAATTGACTAATTATCAATAGTAACCAATTTTGCGAAAGAATGGATACCGGACAAGATATTGAGAGAGGAAGAGAGAGGTAGAGTGCGAAAGAGAGAGAGAGAGAGAGATAGCGGGTAGAGAGGGACAGACAGAGACAGAAGGAGACAAAGAGAGACAGAAAGAGACAAACAGGATATGTTACTTGATATCCTTATTATATATTCACACTTAACAAAGGCACAATTCTCCCACTTCATTTCTCCCCCCAAAATCGTTGTAAAATGCAAAGTTAAAACTCCAATTAAATTTATTTTTCGTTCAAGTGCATTGTTTGTGTCTGCGGCGTGTTATTCTCTATTTACTGCAGCTCGCACGTTAAGATATCTAAGTTTTCTGACATTTCTCCCTTCTGCGACCATTTATAAATAAACAATACAAACTAACTTTATTGTCGTCAGGGAGAAATGTCGGGAAAAGCGTATATCGTTATATTTTAGCACCAAAATCACACTAAAACACATCATACACACTTCATATCACAAATGTAAATTTAATTTACAAATATAAACGAAAACTGGCAACACTATTTATATAAATGTTAGGGAGAAATGTCACAATATCACAGAAGGAAGCTCAGCAGCAGCGACCTATTATCGTATTACGTAAACTTTAAATGACGTAAACAAAGCCGAAACGCAGGAAACTGAATAAGGGTATTATAAGATTTATAAACAGAAATAAGTTCATTAATGCGCTTAAACGGCGTTAACCTTTCCACAAAGAAAAGCAGCGAAGCAACGAGGACATGGGTACATTCGAATCTGACACGACTCGCGCGACTGAACTTCCAAAAGTTAAAGAAACACCATCTGATATTCATCATTTCAGTGTTTACTCTGTCGATGGAGCTCGACTTTATTAGCGTCATTGGAGCGTCGGCCGTCGCGAAGAATGGTGTATCGCTATTTAGTTCCAAATCACGCTTACAAAAATTCTTCGGTGCAGGAAAATGGACTATATCCCCTTCCAATGCCGAAATAACCAAGCCGGCCGAAATAAAATATGCCGCCGAAATAAAATATGCAGCCAAAAAAAACACGTTTTGAAACATTTTAGGATCGTAGTAAACTTTTGTCTAACGATATAGAGACAAATAATACCTTTTCTTGTTTAAAATGTCGTAAAATTGCAACGAATCGAGGAGAATTTCTATACAGACAATCATGGCCAAAAACCCTAGGACAGTTCGTAATAACCACTACGCATTCGAAGTTGCCCCCCTTCCCCCCTTCAATGTTGCCATTCTATTGCTCTTTTTCGTCGTTATATCACACCAGGTATAAAATGAAACAACATTGATGGAGGGGGGAGGGGAGAGATTGTTAGGTAAGGATTCAAGGCGATATATTATAGTTTTTCTTGTGTGAGGCTACCAGACTCTTCATTTCCACTGCTGTCCCAATTATTTCTGGCCATGATTGTCTGAGGTGAACTGATGTATAGGCAAGTAATACTTTGGTGCTCGTCTCACATATTTCGTTCCAAGTTGTTCTACTATTCCTTATCATTTGTCTGTGCCACTTACAAAGATACATGTGCAACACTAGCGTCTAATTGGTTATAATTAGCGTTTAATTGACTAATTATCAATAGTAACCAATTTTGCGAAAGAATGGATACCGGACAAGATATTGAGAGAGGAAGAGAGAGGTAGAGTGCGAAAGAGAGAGAGAGAGAGAGATAGCGGGTAGAGAGGGACAGACAGAGACAGAAGGAGACAAAGAGAGACAGAAAGAGACAAACAGGATATGTTACTTGATATCCTTATTATATATTCACACTTAACAAAGGCACAATTCTCCCACTTCATTTCTCCCCCCAAAATCGTTGTAAAATGCAAAGTTAAAACTCCAATTAAATTTATTTTTCGTTCAAGTGCATTGTTTGTGTCTGCGGCGTGTTATTCTCTATTTACTGCAGCTCGCACGTTAAGATATCTAAGTTTTCTGACATTTCTCCCTTCTGCGACCATTTATAAATAAACAATACAAACTAACTTTATTGTCGTCAGGGAGAAATGTCGGGAAAAGCGTATATCGTTATATTTTAGCACCAAAATCACACTAAAACACATCATACACACTTCATATCACTAATGTAAATTTAATTTACAAATATAAACGAAAACTGGCAACACTATTTATATAAATGTTAGGGAGAAATGTCACAATATCACAGAAGGAAGCTCAGCAGCAGCGACCTATTATCGTATTACGTAAACTTTAAATGACGTAAACAAAGCCGAAACGCAGGAAACTGAATAAGGGTATTATAAGATTTATAAACAGAAATAAGTTCATTAATGCGCTTAAACGGCGTTAACCTTTCCACAAAGAAAAGCAGCGAAGCAACGAGGACATGGGTACATTCGAATCTGACACGACTCGCGCGACTGAACTTCCAAAAGTTAAAGAAACACCATCTGATATTCATCATTTCAGTGTTTACTCTGTCGATGGAGCTCGACTTTATTAGCGTCATTGGAGCGTCGGCCGTCGCGAAGAATGGTGTATCGCTATTTAGTTCCAAATCACGCTTACAAAAATTCTTCGGTGCAGGAAAATGGACTATATCCCCTTCCAATGCCGAAATAACCAAGCCGGCCGAAATAAAATATGCTGCCGAAATAAAATATGCAGCCAAAAAAAAAACGTTTTGAAACATTTTAGGATCGTAGTAAACTTTTGTCTAACGATATAGAGACAAATAATACCTTTTCTTGTTTAAAATGTCGTAAAATTGCAACGAATCGAGGAGAATTTCTATACAGACATGTCTGAGGTGAACTGATGTATAGGCAAGTAATACTTTGGTGCTCGTCTCACATATTTCGTTCCAAGTTGTTCTACTATTCCTTATCATTTGTCTGTGCCACTTACAAAGATACATGTGCAACACTAGCGTCTAATTGGTTATAATTAGCGTTTAATTGACTAATTATCAATAGTAACCAATTTTGCGAAAGAATGGATACCGGACAAGATATTGAGAGAGGAAGAGAGAGGTAGAGTGCGAAAGAGAGAGAGAGAGAGAGATAGCGGGTAGAGAGGGACAGACAGAGACAGAAGGAGACAAAGAGAGACAGAAAGAGACAAACAGGATATGTTACTTGATATCCTTATTATATATTCACACTTAACAAAGGCACAATTCTCCCACTTCATTTCTCCCCCCAAAATCGTTGTAAAATGCAAAGTTAAAACTCCAATTAAATTTATTTTTCGTTCAAGTGCATTGTTTGTGTCTGCGGCGTGTTATTCTCTATTTACTGCAGCTCGCACGTTAAGATATCTAAGTTTTCTGACATTTCTCCCTTCTGCGACCATTTATAAATAAACAATACAAACTAACTTTATTGTCGTCAGGGAGAAATGTCGGGAAAAGCGTTATATCGTTATATTTTAGCACCAAAATCACACTAAAACACATCATACACACTTCATATCACAAATGTAAATTTAATTTACAAATATAAACGAAAACTGGCAACACTATTTATATAAATGTTAGGGAGAAATGTCACAATATCACAGAAGGAAGCTCAGCAGCAGCGACCTATTATCGTATTACGTAAACTTTAAATGACGTAAACAAAGCCGAAACGCAGGAAACTGAATAAGGGTATTATAAGATTTATAAACAGAAATAAGTTCATTAATGCGCTTAAACGGCGTTAACCTTTCCACAAAGAAAAGCAGCGAAGCAACGAGGACATGGGTACATTCGAATCTGACACGACTCGCGCGACTGAACTTCCAAAAGTTAAAGAAACACCATCTGATATTCATCATTTCAGTGTTTACTCTGTCGATGGAGCTCGACTTTATTAGCGTCATTGGAGCGTCGGCCGTCGCGAAGAATGGTGTATCGCTATTTAGTTCCAAATCACGCTTACAAAAATTCTTCGGTGCAGGAAAATGGACTATATCCCCTTCCAATGCCGAAATAACCAAGCCGGCCGAAATAAAATATGCCGCCGAAATAAAATATGCAGCCAAAAAAAAACCGTTTTGAAACATTTTAGGATCGTAGTAAACTTTTGTCTAACGATATAGAGACAAATAATACCTTTTCTTGTTTAAAATGTCGTAAAATTGCAACGAATCGAGGAGAATTTCTATACAGACTGTCTGAGGTGAACTGATGTATAGGCAAGTAATACTTTGGTGCTCGTCTCACATATTTCGTTCCAAGTTGTTCTACTATTCCTTATCATTTGTCTGTGCCACTTACAAAGATACATGTGCAACACTAGCGTCTAATTGGTTATAATTAGCGTTTAATTGACTAATTATCAATAGTAACCAATTTTGCGAAAGAATGGATACCGGACAAGATATTGAGAGAGGAAGAGAGAGGTAGAGTGCGAAAGAGAGAGAGAGAGAGAGATAGCGGGTAGAGAGGGACAGACAGAGACAGAAGGAGACAAAGAGAGACAGAAAGAGACAAACAGGATATGTTACTTGATATCCTTATTATATATTCACACTTAACAAAGGCACAATTCTCCCACTTCATTTCTCCCCCCAAAATCGTTGTAAAATGCAAAGTTAAAACTCCAATTAAATTTATTTTTCGTTCAAGTGCATTGTTTGTGTCTGCGGCGTGTTATTCTCTATTTACTGCAGCTCGCACGTTAAGATATCTAAGTTTTCTGACATTTCTCCCTTCTGCGACCATTTATAAATAAACAATACAAACTAACTTTATTGTCGTCAGGGAGAAATGTCGGGAAAAGCGTATATCGTTATATTTTAGCACCAAAATCACACTAAAACACATCATACACACTTCATATCACTAATGTAAATTTAATTTACAAATATAAACGAAAACTGGCAACACTATTTATATAAATGTTAGGGAGAAATGTCACAATATCACAGAAGGAAGCTCAGCAGCAGCGACCTATTATCGTATTACGTAAACTTTAAATGACGTAAACAAAGCCGAAACGCAGGAAACTGAATAAGGGTATTATAAGATTTATAAACAGAAATAAGTTCATTAATGCGCTTAAACGGCGTTAACCTTTCCACAAAGAAAAGCAGCGAAGCAACGAGGACATGGGTACATTCGAATCTGACACGACTCGCGCGACTGAACTTCCAAAAGTTAAAGAAACACCATCTGATATTCATCATTTCAGTGTTTACTCTGTCGATGGAGCTCGACTTTATTAGCGTCATTGGAGCGTCGGCCGTCGCGAAGAATGGTGTATCGCTATTTAGTTCCAAATCACGCTTACAAAAATTCTTCGGTGCAGGAAAATGGACTATATCCCCTTCCAATGCCGAAATAACCAAGCCGGCCGAAATAAAATATGCTGCCGAAATAAAATATGCAGCCAAAAAAAAAACGTTTTGAAACATTTTAGGATCGTAGTAAACTTTTGTCTAACGATATAGAGACAAATAATACCTTTTCTTGTTTAAAATGTCGTAAAATTGCAACGAATCGAGGAGAATTTCTATACAGACATGTCTGAGGTGAACTGATGTATAGGCAAGTAATACTTTGGTGCTCGTCTCACATATTTCGTTCCAAGTTGTTCTACTATTCCTTATCATTTGTCTGTGCCACTTACAAAGATACATGTGCAACACTAGCGTCTAATTGGTTATAATTAGCGTTTAATTGACTAATTATCAATAGTAACCAATTTTGCGAAAGAATGGATACCGGACAAGATATTGAGAGAGGAAGAGAGAGGTAGAGTGCGAAAGAGAGAGAGAGAGAGAGATAGCGGGTAGAGAGGGACAGACAGAGACAGAAGGAGACAAAGAGAGACAGAAAGAGACAAACAGGATATGTTACTTGATATCCTTATTATATATTCACACTTAACAAAGGCACAATTCTCCCACTTCATTTCTCCCCCCAAAATCGTTGTAAAATGCAAAGTTAAAACTCCAATTAAATTTATTTTTCGTTCAAGTGCATTGTTTGTGTCTGCGGCGTGTTATTCTCTATTTACTGCAGCTCGCACGTTAAGATATCTAAGTTTTCTGACATTTCTCCCTTCTGCGACCATTTATAAATAAACAATACAAACTAACTTTATTGTCGTCAGGGAGAAATGTCGGGAAAAGCGTATATCGTTATATTTTAGCACCAAAATCACACTAAAACACATCATACACACTTCATATCACAAATGTAAATTTAATTTACAAATATAAACGAAAACTGGCAACACTATTTATATAAATGTTAGGGAGAAATGTCACAATATCACAGAAGGAAGCTCAGCAGCAGCGACCTATTATCGTATTACGTAAACTTTAAATGACGTAAACAAAGCCGAAACGCAGGAAACTGAATAAGGGTATTATAAGATTTATAAACAGAAATAAGTTCATTAATGCGCTTAAACGGCGTTAACCTTTCCACAAAGAAAAGCAGCGAAGCAACGAGGACATGGGTACATTCGAATCTGACACGACTCGCGCGACTGAACTTCCAAAAGTTAAAGAAACACCATCTGATATTCATCATTTCAGTGTTTACTCTGTCGATGGAGCTCGACTTTATTAGCGTCATTGGAGCGTCGGCCGTCGCGAAGAATGGTGTATCGCTATTTAGTTCCAAATCACGCTTACAAAAATTCTTCGGTGCAGGAAAATGGACTATATCCCCTTCCAATGCCGAAATAACCAAGCCGGCCGAAATAAAATATGCCGCCGAAATAAAATATGCAGCCAAAAAAAACACGTTTTTGAAACATTTTAGGATCGTAGTAAACTTTTGTCTAACGATATAGAGACAAATAATACCTTTTCTTGTTTAAAATGTCGTAAAATTGCAACGAATCGAGGAGAATTTCTATACAGACTGTCTGAGGTGAACTGATGTATAGGCAAGTAATACTTTGGTGCTCGTCTCACATATTTCGTTCCAAGTTGTTCTACTATTCCTTATCATTTGTCTGTGCCACTTACAAAGATACATGTGCAACACTAGCGTCTAATTGGTTATAATTAGCGTTTAATTGACTAATTATCAATAGTAACCAATTTTGCGAAAGAATGGATACCGGACAAGATATTGAGAGAGGAAGAGAGAGGTAGAGTGCGAAAGAGAGAGAGAGAGAGAGATAGCGGGTAGAGAGGGACAGACAGAGACAGAAGGAGACAAAGAGAGACAGAAAGAGACAAACAGGATATGTTACTTGATATCCTTATTATATATTCACACTTAACAAAGGCACAATTCTCCCACTTCATTTCTCCCCCCAAAATCGTTGTAAAATGCAAAGTTAAAACTCCAATTAAATTTATTTTTCGTTCAAGTGCATTGTTTGTGTCTGCGGCGTGTTATTCTCTATTTACTGCAGCTCGCACGTTAAGATATCTAAGTTTTCTGACATTTCTCCCTTCTGCGACCATTTATAAATAAACAATACAAACTAACTTTATTGTCGTCAGGGAGAAATGTCGGGAAAAGCGTATATCGTTATATTTTAGCACCAAAATCACACTAAAACACATCATACACACTTCATATCACTAATGTAAATTTAATTTACAAATATAAACGAAAACTGGCAACACTATTTATATAAATGTTAGGGAGAAATGTCACAATATCACAGAAGGAAGCTCAGCAGCAGCGACCTATTATCGTATTACGTAAACTTTAAATGACGTAAACAAAGCCGAAACGCAGGAAACTGAATAAGGGTATTATAAGATTTATAAACAGAAATAAGTTCATTAATGCGCTTAAACGGCGTTAACCTTTCCACAAAGAAAAGCAGCGAAGCAACGAGGACATGGGTACATTCGAATCTGACACGACTCGCGCGACTGAACTTCCAAAAGTTAAAGAAACACCATCTGATATTCATCATTTCAGTGTTTACTCTGTCGATGGAGCTCGACTTTATTAGCGTCATTGGAGCGTCGGCCGTCGCGAAGAATGGTGTATCGCTATTTAGTTCCAAATCACGCTTACAAAAATTCTTCGGTGCAGGAAAATGGACTATATCCCCTTCCAATGCCGAAATAACCAAGCCGGCCGAAATAAAATATGCTGCCGAAATAAAATATGCAGCCAAAAAAAAAACGTTTTGAAACATTTTAGGATCGTAGTAAACTTTTGTCTAACGATATAGAGACAAATAATACCTTTTCTTGTTTAAAATGTCGTAAAATTGCAACGAATCGAGGAGAATTTCTATACAGACATGTCTGAGGTGAACTGATGTATAGGCAAGTAATACTTTGGTGCTCGTCTCACATATTTCGTTCCAAGTTGTTCTACTATTCCTTATCATTTGTCTGTGCCACTTACAAAGATACATGTGCAACACTAGCGTCTAATTGGTTATAATTAGCGTTTAATTGACTAATTATCAATAGTAACCAATTTTGCGAAAGAATGGATACCGGACAAGATATTGAGAGAGGAAGAGAGAGGTAGAGTGCGAAAGAGAGAGAGAGAGAGAGATAGCGGGTAGAGAGGGACAGACAGAGACAGAAGGAGACAAAGAGAGACAGAAAGAGACAAACAGGATATGTTACTTGATATCCTTATTATATATTCACACTTAACAAAGGCACAATTCTCCCACTTCATTTCTCCCCCCAAAATCGTTGTAAAATGCAAAGTTAAAACTCCAATTAAATTTATTTTTCGTTCAAGTGCATTGTTTGTGTCTGCGGCGTGTTATTCTCTATTTACTGCAGCTCGCACGTTAAGATATCTAAGTTTTCTGACATTTCTCCCTTCTGCGACCATTTATAAATAAACAATACAAACTAACTTTATTGTCGTCAGGGAGAAATGTCGGGAAAAGCGTATATCGTTATATTTTAGCACCAAAATCACACTAAAACACATCATACACACTTCATATCACAAATGTAAATTTAATTTACAAATATAAACGAAAACTGGCAACACTATTTATATAAATGTTAGGGAGAAATGTCACAATATCACAGAAGGAAGCTCAGCAGCAGCGACCTATTATCGTATTACGTAAACTTTAAATGACGTAAACAAAGCCGAAACGCAGGAAACTGAATAAGGGTATTATAAGATTTATAAACAGAAATAAGTTCATTAATGCGCTTAAACGGCGTTAACCTTTCCACAAAGAAAAGCAGCGAAGCAACGAGGACATGGGTACATTCGAATCTGACACGACTCGCGCGACTGAACTTCCAAAAGTTAAAGAAACACCATCTGATATTCATCATTTCAGTGTTTACTCTGTCGATGGAGCTCGACTTTATTAGCGTCATTGGAGCGTCGGCCGTCGCGAAGAATGGTGTATCGCTATTTAGTTCCAAATCACGCTTACAAAAATTCTTCGGTGCAGGAAAATGGACTATATCCCCTTCCAATGCCGAAATAACCAAGCCGGCCGAAATAAAATATGCCGCCGAAATAAAATATGCAGCCAAAAAAAAAACACGTTTTGAAACATTTTAGGATCGTAGTAAACTTTTGTCTAACGATATAGAGACAAATAATACCTTTTCTTGTTTAAAATGTCGTAAAATTGCAACGAATCGAGGAGAGAATTTCTATACAGACATGTCTGAGGTGAACTGATGTATAGGCAAGTAATACTTTGGTGCTCGTCTCACATATTTCGTTCCAAGTTGTTCTACTATTCCTTATCATTTGTCTGTGCCACTTACAAAGATACATGTGCAACACTAGCGTCTAATTGGTTATAATTAGCGTTTAATTGACTAATTATCAATAGTAACCAATTTTGCGAAAGAATGGATACCGGACAAGATATTGAGAGAGGAAGAGAGAGGTAGAGTGCGAAAGAGAGAGAGAGAGAGAGATAGCGGGTAGAGAGGGACAGACAGAGACAGAAGGAGACAAAGAGAGACAGAAAGAGACAAACAGGATATGTTACTTGATATCCTTATTATATATTCACACTTAACAAAGGCACAATTCTCCCACTTCATTTCTCCCCCCAAAATCGTTGTAAAATGCAAAGTTAAAACTCCAATTAAATTTATTTTTCGTTCAAGTGCATTGTTTGTGTCTGCGGCGTGTTATTCTCTATTTACTGCAGCTCGCACGTTAAGATATCTAAGTTTTCTGACATTTCTCCCTTCTGCGACCATTTATAAATAAACAATACAAACTAACTTTATTGTCGTCAGGGAGAAATGTCGGGAAAAGCGTATATCGTTATATTTTAGCACCAAAATCACACTAAAACACATCATACACACTTCATATCACTAATGTAAATTTAATTTACAAATATAAACGAAAACTGGCAACACTATTTATATAAATGTTAGGGAGAAATGTCACAATATCACAGAAGGAAGCTCAGCAGCAGCGACCTATTATCGTATTACGTAAACTTTAAATGACGTAAACAAAGCCGAAACGCAGGAAACTGAATAAGGGTATTATAAGATTTATAAACAGAAATAAGTTCATTAATGCGCTTAAACGGCGTTAACCTTTCCACAAAGAAAAGCAGCGAAGCAACGAGGACATGGGTACATTCGAATCTGACACGACTCGCGCGACTGAACTTCCAAAAGTTAAAGAAACACCATCTGATATTCATCATTTCAGTGTTTACTCTGTCGATGGAGCTCGACTTTATTAGCGTCATTGGAGCGTCGGCCGTCGCGAAGAATGGTGTATCGCTATTTAGTTCCAAATCACGCTTACAAAAATTCTTCGGTGCAGGAAAATGGACTATATCCCCTTCCAATGCCGAAATAACCAAGCCGGCCGAAATAAAATATGCTGCCGAAATAAAATATGCAGCCAAAAAAAAAACGTTTTGAAACATTTTAGGATCGTAGTAAACTTTTGTCTAACGATATAGAGACAAATAATACCTTTTCTTGTTTAAAATGTCGTAAAATTGCAACGAATCGAGGAGAATTTCTATACAGACATGTCTGAGGTGAACTGATGTATAGGCAAGTAATACTTTGGTGCTCGTCTCACATATTTCGTTCCAAGTTGTTCTACTATTCCTTATCATTTGTCTGTGCCACTTACAAAGATACATGTGCAACACTAGCGTCTAATTGGTTATAATTAGCGTTTAATTGACTAATTATCAATAGTAACCAATTTTGCGAAAGAATGGATACCGGACAAGATATTGAGAGAGGAAGAGAGAGGTAGAGTGCGAAAGAGAGAGAGAGAGAGAGATAGCGGGTAGAGAGGGACAGACAGAGACAGAAGGAGACAAAGAGAGACAGAAAGAGACAAACAGGATATGTTACTTGATATCCTTATTATATATTCACACTTAACAAAGGCACAATTCTCCCACTTCATTTCTCCCCCCAAAATCGTTGTAAAATGCAAAGTTAAAACTCCAATTAAATTTATTTTTCGTTCAAGTGCATTGTTTGTGTCTGCGGCGTGTTATTCTCTATTTACTGCAGCTCGCACGTTAAGATATCTAAGTTTTCTGACATTTCTCCCTTCTGCGACCATTTATAAATAAACAATACAAACTAACTTTATTGTCGTCAGGGAGAAATGTCGGGAAAAGCGTATATCGTTATATTTTAGCACCAAAATCACACTAAAACACATCATACACACTTCATATCACAAATGTAAATTTAATTTACAAATATAAACGAAAACTGGCAACACTATTTATATAAATGTTAGGGAGAAATGTCACAATATCACAGAAGGAAGCTCAGCAGCAGCGACCTATTATCGTATTACGTAAACTTTAAATGACGTAAACAAAGCCGAAACGCAGGAAACTGAATAAGGGTATTATAAGATTTATAAACAGAAATAAGTTCATTAATGCGCTTAAACGGCGTTAACCTTTCCACAAAGAAAAGCAGCGAAGCAACGAGGACATGGGTACATTCGAATCTGACACGACTCGCGCGACTGAACTTCCAAAAGTTAAAGAAACACCATCTGATATTCATCATTTCAGTGTTTACTCTGTCGATGGAGCTCGACTTTATTAGCGTCATTGGAGCGTCGGCCGTCGCGAAGAATGGTGTATCGCTATTTAGTTCCAAATCACGCTTACAAAAATTCTTCGGTGCAGGAAAATGGACTATATCCCCTTCCAATGCCGAAATAACCAAGCCGGCCGAAATAAAATATGCCGCCGAAATAAAATATGCAGCCAAAAAAAAACACGTTTTGAAACATTTTAGGATCGTAGTAAACTTTTGTCTAACGATATAGAGACAAATAATACCTTTTCTTGTTTAAAATGTCGTAAAATTGCAACGAATCGAGGAGAATTTCTATACAGACATGTCTGAGGTGAACTGATGTATAGGCAAGTAATACTTTGGTGCTCGTCTCACATATTTCGTTCCAAGTTGTTCTACTATTCCTTATCATTTGTCTGTGCCACTTACAAAGATACATGTGCAACACTAGCGTCTAATTGGTTATAATTAGCGTTTAATTGACTAATTATCAATAGTAACCAATTTTGCGAAAGAATGGATACCGGACAAGATATTGAGAGAGGAAGAGAGAGGTAGAGTGCGAAAGAGAGAGAGAGAGAGAGATAGCGGGTAGAGAGGGACAGACAGAGACAGAAGGAGACAAAGAGAGACAGAAAGAGACAAACAGGATATGTTACTTGATATCCTTATTATATATTCACACTTAACAAAGGCACAATTCTCCCACTTCATTTCTCCCCCCAAAATCGTTGTAAAATGCAAAGTTAAAACTCCAATTAAATTTATTTTTCGTTCAAGTGCATTGTTTGTGTCTGCGGCGTGTTATTCTCTATTTACTGCAGCTCGCACGTTAAGATATCTAAGTTTTCTGACATTTCTCCCTTCTGCGACCATTTATAAATAAACAATACAAACTAACTTTATTGTCGTCAGGGAGAAATGTCGGGAAAAGCGTATATCGTTATATTTTAGCACCAAAATCACACTAAAACACATCATACACACTTCATATCACAAATGTAAATTTAATTTACAAATATAAACGAAAACTGGCAACACTATTTATATAAATGTTAGGGAGAAATGTCACAATATCACAGAAGGAAGCTCAGCAGCAGCGACCTATTATCGTATTACGTAAACTTTAAATGACGTAAACAAAGCCGAAACGCAGGAAACTGAATAAGGGTATTATAAGATTTATAAACAGAAATAAGTTCATTAATGCGCTTAAAACGGCGTTAACCTTTCCACAAAGAAAAGCAGCGAAGCAACGAGGACATGGGTACATTCGAATCTGACACGACTCGCGCGACTGAACTTCCAAAAGTTAAAGAAACACCATCTGATATTCATCATTTCAGTGTTTACTCTGTCGATGGAGCTCGACTTTATTAGCGTCATTGGAGCGTCGGCCGTCGCGAAGAATGGTGTATCGCTATTTAGTTCCAAATCACGCTTACAAAAATTCTTCGGTGCAGGAAAATGGACTATATCCCCTTCCAATGCCGAAATAACCAAGCCGGCCGAAATAAAATATGCCGCCGAAATAAAATATGCAGCCAAAAAAAAAACGTTTTGAAACATTTTAGGATCGTAGTAAACTTTTGTCTAACGATATAGAGACAAATAATACCTTTTCTTGTTTAAAATGTCGTAAAATTGCAACGAATCGAGGAGAATTTCTATACAGACTGTCTGAGGTGAACTGATGTATAGGCAAGTAATACTTTGGTGCTCGTCTCACATATTTCGTTCCAAGTTGTTCTACTATTCCTTATCATTTGTCTGTGCCACTTACAAAGATACATGTGCAACACTAGCGTCTAATTGGTTATAATTAGCGTTTAATTGACTAATTATCAATAGTAACCAATTTTGCGAAAGAATGGATACCGGACAAGATATTGAGAGAGGAAGAGAGAGGTAGAGTGCGAAAGAGAGAGAGAGAGAGATAGCGGGTAGAGAGGGACAGACAGAGACAGAAGGAGACAAAGAGAGACAGAAAGAGACAAACAGGATATGTTACTTGATATCCTTATTATATATTCACACTTAACAAAGGCACAATTCTCCCACTTCATTTCTCCCCCCAAAATCGTTGTAAAATGCAAAGTTAAAACTCCAATTAAATTTATTTTTCGTTCAAGTGCATTGTTTGTGTCTGCGGCGTGTTATTCTCTATTTACTGCAGCTCGCACGTTAAGATATCTAAGTTTTCTGACATTTCTCCCTTCTGCGACCATTTATAAATAAACAATACAAACTAACTTTATTGTCGTCAGGGAGAAATGTCGGGAAAAGCGTATATCGTTATATTTTAGCACCAAAATCACACTAAAACACATCATACACACTTCATATCACTAATGTAAATTTAATTTACAAATATAAACGAAAACTGGCAACACTATTTATATAAATGTTAGGGAGAAATGTCACAATATCACAGAAGGAAGCTCAGCAGCAGCGACCTATTATCGTATTACGTAAACTTTAAATGACGTAAACAAAGCCGAAACGCAGGAAACTGAATAAGGGTATTATAAGATTTATAAACAGAAATAAGTTCATTAATGCGCTTAAACGGCGTTAACCTTTCCACAAAGAAAAGCAGCGAAGCAACGAGGACATGGGTACATTCGAATCTGACACGACTCGCGCGACTGAACTTCCAAAAGTTAAAGAAACACCATCTGATATTCATCATTTCAGTGTTTACTCTGTCGATGGAGCTCGACTTTATTAGCGTCATTGGAGCGTCGGCCGTCGCGAAGAATGGTGTATCGCTATTTAGTTCCAAATCACGCTTACAAAAATTCTTCGGTGCAGGAAAATGGACTATATCCCCTTCCAATGCCGAAATAACCAAGCCGGCCGAAATAAAATATGCTGCCGAAATAAAATATGCAGCCAAAAAAAAAACGTTTTGAAACATTTTAGGATCGTAGTAAACTTTTGTCTAACGATATAGAGACAAATAATACCTTTTCTTGTTTAAAATGTCGTAAAATTGCAACGAATCGAGGAGAATTTCTATACAGACATGTCTGAGGTGAACTGATGTATAGGCAAGTAATACTTTGGTGCTCGTCTCACATATTTCGTTCCAAGTTGTTCTACTATTCCTTATCATTTGTCTGTGCCACTTACAAAGATACATGTGCAACACTAGCGTCTAATTGGTTATAATTAGCGTTTAATTGACTAATTATCAATAGTAACCAATTTTGCGAAAGAATGGATACCGGACAAGATATTGAGAGAGGAAGAGAGAGGTAGAGTGCGAAAGAGAGAGAGAGAGAGAGATAGCGGGTAGAGAGGGACAGACAGAGACAGAAGGAGACAAAGAGAGACAGAAAGAGACAAACAGGATATGTTACTTGATATCCTTATTATATATTCACACTTAACAAAGGCACAATTCTCCCACTTCATTTCTCCCCCCAAAATCGTTGTAAAATGCAAAGTTAAAACTCCAATTAAATTTATTTTTCGTTCAAGTGCATTGTTTGTGTCTGCGGCGTGTTATTCTCTATTTACTGCAGCTCGCACGTTAAGATATCTAAGTTTTCTGACATTTCTCCCTTCTGCGACCATTTATAAATAAACAATACAAACTAACTTTATTGTCGTCAGGGAGAAATGTCGGGAAAAGCGTATATCGTTATATTTTAGCACCAAAATCACACTAAAACACATCATACACACTTCATATCACAAATGTAAATTTAATTTACAAATATAAACGAAAACTGGCAACACTATTTATATAAATGTTAGGGAGAAATGTCACAATATCACAGAAGGAAGCTCAGCAGCAGCGACCTATTATCGTATTACGTAAACTTTAAATGACGTAAACAAAGCCGAAACGCAGGAAACTGAATAAGGGTATTATAAGATTTATAAACAGAAATAAGTTCATTAATGCGCTTAAACGGCGTTAACCTTTCCACAAAGAAAAGCAGCGAAGCAACGAGGACATGGGTACATTCGAATCTGACACGACTCGCGCGACTGAACTTCCAAAAGTTAAAGAAACACCATCTGATATTCATCATTTCAGTGTTTACTCTGTCGATGGAGCTCGACTTTATTAGCGTCATTGGAGCGTCGGCCGTCGCGAAGAATGGTGTATCGCTATTTAGTTCCAAATCACGCTTACAAAAATTCTTCGGTGCAGGAAAATGGACTATATCCCCTTCCAATGCCGAAATAACCAAGCCGGCCGAAATAAAATATGCCGCCGAAATAAAATATGCAGCCAAAAAAAAAAACGTTTTGAAACATTTTAGGATCGTAGTAAACTTTTGTCTAACGATATAGAGACAAATAATACCTTTTCTTGTTTAAAATGTCGTAAAATTGCAACGAATCGAGGAGAATTTCTATACAGACAATCATGGCCAAAAACCCTAGGACAGTTCGTAATAACCACTACGCATTCGAAGTTGCCCCCCTTCCCCCTTCAATGTTGCCATTCTATTGCTCTTTTTCGTCGTTATATCACACCAGGTATAAAATGAAACAACATTGATGGAGGGGGGAGGGGAGAGATTGTTAGGTAAGGATTCAAGGCGATATATTATAGTTTTTCTTGTGTGAGGCTACCAGACTCTTCATTTCCACTGCTGTCCCAATTATTTCTGGCCATGATTGTCTGAGGTGAACTGATGTATAGGCAAGTAATACTTTGGTGCTCGTCTCACATATTTCGTTCCAAGTTGTTCTACTATTCCTTATCATTTGTCTGTGCCACTTACAAAGATACATGTGCAACACTAGCGTCTAATTGGTTATAATTAGCGTTTAATTGACTAATTATCAATAGTAACCAATTTTGCGAAAGAATGGATACCGGACAAGATATTGAGAGAGGAAGAGAGAGGTAGAGTGCGAAAGAGAGAGAGAGAGAGAGATAGCGGGTAGAGAGGGACAGACAGAGACAGAAGGAGACAAAGAGAGACAGAAAGAGACAAACAGGATATGTTACTTGATATCCTTATTATATATTCACACTTAACAAAGGCACAATTCTCCCACTTCATTTCTCCCCCCAAAATCGTTGTAAAATGCAAAGTTAAAACTCCAATTAAATTTATTTTTCGTTCAAGTGCATTGTTTGTGTCTGCGGCGTGTTATTCTCTATTTACTGCAGCTCGCACGTTAAGATATCTAAGTTTTCTGACATTTCTCCCTTCTGCGACCATTTATAAATAAACAATACAAACTAACTTTATTGTCGTCAGGGAGAAATGTCGGGAAAAGCGTATATCGTTATATTTTAGCACCAAAATCACACTAAAACACATCATACACACTTCATATCACTAATGTAAATTTAATTTACAAATATAAACGAAAACTGGCAACACTATTTATATAAATGTTAGGGAGAAATGTCACAATATCACAGAAGGAAGCTCAGCAGCAGCGACCTATTATCGTATTACGTAAACTTTAAATGACGTAAACAAAGCCGAAACGCAGGAAACTGAATAAGGGTATTATAAGATTTATAAACAGAAATAAGTTCATTAATGCGCTTAAACGGCGTTAACCTTTCCACAAAGAAAAGCAGCGAAGCAACGAGGACATGGGTACATTCGAATCTGACACGACTCGCGCGACTGAACTTCCAAAAGTTAAAGAAACACCATCTGATATTCATCATTTCAGTGTTTACTCTGTCGATGGAGCTCGACTTTATTAGCGTCATTGGAGCGTCGGCCGTCGCGAAGAATGGTGTATCGCTATTTAGTTCCAAATCACGCTTACAAAAATTCTTCGGTGCAGGAAAATGGACTATATCCCCTTCCAATGCCGAAATAACCAAGCCGGCCGAAATAAAATATGCTGCCGAAATAAAATATGCAGCCAAAAAAAAAAACGTTTTGAAACATTTTAGGATCGTAGTAAACTTTTGTCTAACGATATAGAGACAAATAATACCTTTTCTTGTTTAAAATGTCGTAAAATTGCAACGAATCGAGGAGAATTTCTATACAGACATGTCTGAGGTGAACTGATGTATAGGCAAGTAATACTTTGGTGCTCGTCTCACATATTTCGTTCCAAGTTGTTCTACTATTCCTTATCATTTGTCTGTGCCACTTACAAAGATACATGTGCAACACTAGCGTCTAATTGGTTATAATTAGCGTTTAATTGACTAATTATCAATAGTAACCAATTTTGCGAAAGAATGGATACCGGACAAGATATTGAGAGAGGAAGAGAGAGGTAGAGTGCGAAAGAGAGAGAGAGAGAGAGATAGCGGGTAGAGAGGGACAGACAGAGACAGAAGGAGACAAAGAGAGACAGAAAGAGACAAACAGGATATGTTACTTGATATCCTTATTATATATTCACACTTAACAAAGGCACAATTCTCCCACTTCATTTCTCCCCCCAAAATCGTTGTAAAATGCAAAGTTAAAACTCCAATTAAATTTATTTTTCGTTCAAGTGCATTGTTTGTGTCTGCGGCGTGTTATTCTCTATTTACTGCAGCTCGCACGTTAAGATATCTAAGTTTTCTGACATTTCTCCCTTCTGCGACCATTTATAAATAAACAATACAAACTAACTTTATTGTCGTCAGGGAGAAATGTCGGGAAAAGCGTATATCGTTATATTTTAGCACCAAAATCACACTAAAACACATCATACACACTTCATATCACAAATGTAAATTTAATTTACAAATATAAACGAAAACTGGCAACACTATTTATATAAATGTTAGGGAGAAATGTCACAATATCACAGAAGGAAGCTCAGCAGCAGCGACCTATTATCGTATTACGTAAACTTTAAATGACGTAAACAAAGCCGAAACGCAGGAAACTGAATAAGGGTATTATAAGATTTATAAACAGAAATAAGTTCATTAATGCGCTTAAACGGCGTTAACCTTTCCACAAAGAAAAGCAGCGAAGCAACGAGGACATGGGTACATTCGAATCTGACACGACTCGCGCGACTGAACTTCCAAAAGTTAAAGAAACACCATCTGATATTCATCATTTCAGTGTTTACTCTGTCGATGGAGCTCGACTTTATTAGCGTCATTGGAGCGTCGGCCGTCGCGAAGAATGGTGTATCGCTATTTAGTTCCAAATCACGCTTACAAAAATTCTTCGGTGCAGGAAAATGGACTATATCCCCTTCCAATGCCGAAATAACCAAGCCGGCCGAAATAAAATATGCCGCCGAAATAAAATATGCAGCCAAAAAAAAAACGTTTTGAAACATTTTAGGATCGTAGTAAACTTTTGTCTAACGATATAGAGACAAATAATACCTTTTCTTGTTTAAAATGTCGTAAAATTGCAACGAATCGAGGAGAATTTCTATACAGACATGTCTGAGGTGAACTGATGTATAGGCAAGTAATACTTTGGTGCTCGTCTCACATATTTCGTTCCAAGTTGTTCTACTATTCCTTATCATTTGTCTGTGCCACTTACAAAGATACATGTGCAACACTAGCGTCTAATTGGTTATAATTAGCGTTTAATTGACTAATTATCAATAGTAACCAATTTTGCGAAAGAATGGATACCGGACAAGATATTGAGAGAGGAAGAGAGAGGTAGAGTGCGAAAGAGAGAGAGAGAGAGAGATAGCGGGTAGAGAGGGACAGACAGAGACAGAAGGAGACAAAGAGAGACAGAAAGAGACAAACAGGATATGTTACTTGATATCCTTATTATATATTCACACTTAACAAAGGCACAATTCTCCCACTTCATTTCTCCCCCCAAAATCGTTGTAAAATGCAAAGTTAAAACTCCAATTAAATTTATTTTTCGTTCAAGTGCATTGTTTGTGTCTGCGGCGTGTTATTCTCTATTTACTGCAGCTCGCACGTTAAGATATCTAAGTTTTCTGACATTTCTCCCTTCTGCGACCATTTATAAATAAACAATACAAACTAACTTTATTGTCGTCAGGGAGAAATGTCGGGAAAAGCGTATATCGTTATATTTTAGCACCAAAATCACACTAAAACACATCATACACACTTCATATCACTAATGTAAATTTAATTTACAAATATAAACGAAAACTGGCAACACTATTTATATAAATGTTAGGGAGAAATGTCACAATATCACAGAAGGAAGCTCAGCAGCAGCGACCTATTATCGTATTACGTAAACTTTAAATGACGTAAACAAAGCCGAAACGCAGGAAACTGAATAAGGGTATTATAAGATTTATAAACAGAAATAAGTTCATTAATGCGCTTAAACGGCGTTAACCTTTCCACAAAGAAAAGCAGCGAAGCAACGAGGACATGGGTACATTCGAATCTGACACGACTCGCGCGACTGAACTTCCAAAAGTTAAAGAAACACCATCTGATATTCATCATTTCAGTGTTTACTCTGTCGATGGAGCTCGACTTTATTAGCGTCATTGGAGCGTCGGCCGTCGCGAAGAATGGTGTATCGCTATTTAGTTCCAAATCACGCTTACAAAAATTCTTCGGTGCAGGAAAATGGACTATATCCCCTTCCAATGCCGAAATAACCAAGCCGGCCGAAATAAAATATGCTGCCGAAATAAAATATGCAGCCAAAAAAAAAACGTTTTGAAACATTTTAGGATCGTAGTAAACTTTTGTCTAACGATATAGAGACAAATAATACCTTTTCTTGTTTAAAATGTCGTAAAATTGCAACGAATCGAGGAGAATTTCTATACAGACATGTCTGAGGTGAACTGATGTATAGGCAAGTAATACTTTGGTGCTCGTCTCACATATTTCGTTCCAAGTTGTTCTACTATTCCTTATCATTTGTCTGTGCCACTTACAAAGATACATGTGCAACACTAGCGTCTAATTGGTTATAATTAGCGTTTAATTGACTAATTATCAATAGTAACCAATTTTGCGAAAGAATGGATACCGGACAAGATATTGAGAGAGGAAGAGAGAGGTAGAGTGCGAAAGAGAGAGAGAGAGAGAGATAGCGGGTAGAGAGGGACAGACAGAGACAGAAGGAGACAAAGAGAGACAGAAAGAGACAAACAGGATATGTTACTTGATATCCTTATTATATATTCACACTTAACAAAGGCACAATTCTCCCACTTCATTTCTCCCCCCAAAATCGTTGTAAAATGCAAAGTTAAAACTCCAATTAAATTTATTTTTCGTTCAAGTGCATTGTTTGTGTCTGCGGCGTGTTATTCTCTATTTACTGCAGCTCGCACGTTAAGATATCTAAGTTTTCTGACATTTCTCCCTTCTGCGACCATTTATAAATAAACAATACAAACTAACTTTATTGTCGTCAGGGAGAAATGTCGGGAAAAGCGTATATCGTTATATTTTAGCACCAAAATCACACTAAAACACATCATACACACTTCATATCACAAATGTAAATTTAATTTACAAATATAAACGAAAACTGGCAACACTATTTATATAAATGTTAGGGAGAAATGTCACAATATCACAGAAGGAAGCTCAGCAGCAGCGACCTATTATCGTATTACGTAAACTTTAAATGACGTAAACAAAGCCGAAACGCAGGAAACTGAATAAGGGTATTATAAGATTTATAAACAGAAATAAGTTCATTAATGCGCTTAAACGGCGTTAACCTTTCCACAAAGAAAAGCAGCGAAGCAACGAGGACATGGGTACATTCGAATCTGACACGACTCGCGCGACTGAACTTCCAAAAGTTAAAGAAACACCATCTGATATTCATCATTTCAGTGTTTACTCTGTCGATGGAGCTCGACTTTATTAGCGTCATTGGAGCGTCGGCCGTCGCGAAGAATGGTGTATCGCTATTTAGTTCCAAATCACGCTTACAAAAATTCTTCGGTGCAGGAAAATGGACTATATCCCCTTCCAATGCCGAAATAACCAAGCCGGCCGAAATAAAATATGCCGCCGAAATAAAATATGCAGCCAAAAAAAAAACGTTTTGAAACATTTTAGGATCGTAGTAAACTTTTGTCTAACGATATAGAGACAAATAATACCTTTTCTTGTTTAAAATGTCGTAAAATTGCAACGAATCGAGGAGAATTTCTATACAGACATGTCTGAGGTGAACTGATGTATAGGCAAGTAATACTTTGGTGCTCGTCTCACATATTTCGTTCCAAGTTGTTCTACTATTCCTTATCATTTGTCTGTGCCACTTACAAAGATACATGTGCAACACTAGCGTCTAATTGGTTATAATTAGCGTTTAATTGACTAATTATCAATAGTAACCAATTTTGCGAAAGAATGGATACCGGACAAGATATTGAGAGAGGAAGAGAGAGGTAGAGTGCGAAAGAGAGAGAGAGAGAGAGATAGCGGGTAGAGAGGGACAGACAGAGACAGAAGGAGACAAAGAGAGACAGAAAGAGACAAACAGGATATGTTACTTGATATCCTTATTATATATTCACACTTAACAAAGGCACAATTCTCCCACTTCATTTCTCCCCCCAAAATCGTTGTAAAATGCAAAGTTAAAACTCCAATTAAATTTATTTTTCGTTCAAGTGCATTGTTTGTGTCTGCGGCGTGTTATTCTCTATTTACTGCAGCTCGCACGTTAAGATATCTAAGTTTTCTGACATTTCTCCCTTCTGCGACCATTTATAAATAAACAATACAAACTAACTTTATTGTCGTCAGGGAGAAATGTCGGGAAAAGCGTATATCGTTATATTTTAGCACCAAAATCACACTAAAACACATCATACACACTTCATATCACTAATGTAAATTTAATTTACAAATATAAACGAAAACTGGCAACACTATTTATATAAATGTTAGGGAGAAATGTCACAATATCACAGAAGGAAGCTCAGCAGCAGCGACCTATTATCGTATTACGTAAACTTTAAATGACGTAAACAAAGCCGAAACGCAGGAAACTGAATAAGGGTATTATAAGATTTATAAACAGAAATAAGTTCATTAATGCGCTTAAACGGCGTTAACCTTTCCACAAAGAAAAGCAGCGAAGCAACGAGGACATGGGTACATTCGAATCTGACACGACTCGCGCGACTGAACTTCCAAAAGTTAAAGAAACACCATCTGATATTCATCATTTCAGTGTTTACTCTGTCGATGGAGCTCGACTTTATTAGCGTCATTGGAGCGTCGGCCGTCGCGAAGAATGGTGTATCGCTATTTAGTTCCAAATCACGCTTACAAAAATTCTTCGGTGCAGGAAAATGGACTATATCCCCTTCCAATGCCGAAATAACCAAGCCGGCCGAAATAAAATATGCTGCCGAAATAAAATATGCAGCCAAAAAAAAACGTTTTGAAACATTTTAGGATCGTAGTAAACTTTTGTCTAACGATATAGAGACAAATAATACCTTTTCTTGTTTAAAATGTCGTAAAATTGCAACGAATCGAGGAGAATTTCTATACAGACATGTCTGAGGTGAACTGATGTATAGGCAAGTAATACTTTGGTGCTCGTCTCACATATTTCGTTCCAAGTTGTTCTACTATTCCTTATCATTTGTCTGTGCCACTTACAAAGATACATGTGCAACACTAGCGTCTAATTGGTTATAATTAGCGTTTAATTGACTAATTATCAATAGTAACCAATTTTGCGAAAGAATGGATACCGGACAAGATATTGAGAGAGGAAGAGAGAGGTAGAGTGCGAAAGAGAGAGAGAGAGAGAGATAGCGGGTAGAGAGGGACAGACAGAGACAGAAGGAGACAAAGAGAGACAGAAAGAGACAAACAGGATATGTTACTTGATATCCTTATTATATATTCACACTTAACAAAGGCACAATTCTCCCACTTCATTTCTCCCCCCAAAATCGTTGTAAAATGCAAAGTTAAAACTCCAATTAAATTTATTTTTCGTTCAAGTGCATTGTTTGTGTCTGCGGCGTGTTATTCTCTATTTACTGCAGCTCGCACGTTAAGATATCTAAGTTTTCTGACATTTCTCCCTTCTGCGACCATTTATAAATAAACAATACAAACTAACTTTATTGTCGTCAGGGAGAAATGTCGGGAAAAGCGTATATCGTTATATTTTAGCACCAAAATCACACTAAAACACATCATACACACTTCATATCACAAATGTAAATTTAATTTACAAATATAAACGAAAACTGGCAACACTATTTATATAAATGTTAGGGAGAAATGTCACAATATCACAGAAGGAAGCTCAGCAGCAGCGACCTATTATCGTATTACGTAAACTTTAAATGACGTAAACAAAGCCGAAACGCAGGAAACTGAATAAGGGTATTATAAGATTTATAAACAGAAATAAGTTCATTAATGCGCTTAAACGGCGTTAACCTTTCCACAAAGAAAAGCAGCGAAGCAACGAGGACATGGGTACATTCGAATCTGACACGACTCGCGCGACTGAACTTCCAAAAGTTAAAGAAACACCATCTGATATTCATCATTTCAGTGTTTACTCTGTCGATGGAGCTCGACTTTATTAGCGTCATTGGAGCGTCGGCCGTCGCGAAGAATGGTGTATCGCTATTTAGTTCCAAATCACGCTTACAAAAATTCTTCGGTGCAGGAAAATGGACTATATCCCCTTCCAATGCCGAAATAACCAAGCCGGCCGAAATAAAATATGCCGCCGAAATAAAATATGCAGCCAAAAAAAAAACGTTTTGAAACATTTTAGGATCGTAGTAAACTTTTGTCTAACGATATAGAGACAAATAATACCTTTTCTTGTTTAAAATGTCGTAAAATTGCAACGAATCGAGGAGAATTTCTATACAGACATGTCTGAGGTGAACTGATGTATAGGCAAGTAATACTTTGGTGCTCGTCTCACATATTTCGTTCCAAGTTGTTCTACTATTCCTTATCATTTGTCTGTGCCACTTACAAAGATACATGTGCAACACTAGCGTCTAATTGGTTATAATTAGCGTTTAATTGACTAATTATCAATAGTAACCAATTTTGCGAAAGAATGGATACCGGACAAGATATTGAGAGAGGAAGAGAGAGGTAGAGTGCGAAAGAGAGAGAGAGAGAGAGATAGCGGGTAGAGAGGGACAGACAGAGACAGAAGGAGACAAAGAGAGACAGAAAGAGACAAACAGGATATGTTACTTGATATCCTTATTATATATTCACACTTAACAAAGGCACAATTCTCCCACTTCATTTCTCCCCCCAAAATCGTTGTAAAATGCAAAGTTAAAACTCCAATTAAATTTATTTTTCGTTCAAGTGCATTGTTTGTGTCTGCGGCGTGTTATTCTCTATTTACTGCAGCTCGCACGTTAAGATATCTAAGTTTTCTGACATTTCTCCCTTCTGCGACCATTTATAAATAAACAATACAAACTAACTTTATTGTCGTCAGGGAGAAATGTCGGGAAAAGCGTATATCGTTATATTTTAGCACCAAAATCACACTAAAACACATCATACACACTTCATATCACTAATGTAAATTTAATTTACAAATATAAACGAAAACTGGCAACACTATTTATATAAATGTTAGGGAGAAATGTCACAATATCACAGAAGGAAGCTCAGCAGCAGCGACCTATTATCGTATTACGTAAACTTTAAATGACGTAAACAAAGCCGAAACGCAGGAAACTGAATAAGGGTATTATAAGATTTATAAACAGAAATAAGTTCATTAATGCGCTTAAACGGCGTTAACCTTTCCACAAAGAAAAGCAGCGAAGCAACGAGGACATGGGTACATTCGAATCTGACACGACTCGCGCGACTGAACTTCCAAAAGTTAAAGAAACACCATCTGATATTCATCATTTCAGTGTTTACTCTGTCGATGGAGCTCGACTTTATTAGCGTCATTGGAGCGTCGGCCGTCGCGAAGAATGGTGTATCGCTATTTAGTTCCAAATCACGCTTACAAAAATTCTTCGGTGCAGGAAAATGGACTATATCCCCTTCCAATGCCGAAATAACCAAGCCGGCCGAAATAAAATATGCTGCCGAAATAAAATATGCAGCCAAAAAAAAAACGTTTTGAAACATTTTAGGATCGTAGTAAACTTTTGTCTAACGATATAGAGACAAATAATACCTTTTCTTGTTTAAAATGTCGTAAAATTGCAACGAATCGAGGAGAATTTCTATACAGACATGTCTGAGGTGAACTGATGTATAGGCAAGTAATACTTTGGTGCTCGTCTCACATATTTCGTTCCAAGTTGTTCTACTATTCCTTATCATTTGTCTGTGCCACTTACAAAGATACATGTGCAACACTAGCGTCTAATTGGTTATAATTAGCGTTTAATTGACTAATTATCAATAGTAACCAATTTTGCGAAAGAATGGATACCGGACAAGATATTGAGAGAGGAAGAGAGAGGTAGAGTGCGAAAGAGAGAGAGAGAGAGAGATAGCGGGTAGAGAGGGACAGACAGAGACAGAAGGAGACAAAGAGAGACAGAAAGAGACAAACAGGATATGTTACTTGATATCCTTATTATATATTCACACTTAACAAAGGCACAATTCTCCCACTTCATTTCTCCCCCCAAAATCGTTGTAAAATGCAAAGTTAAAACTCCAATTAAATTTATTTTTCGTTCAAGTGCATTGTTTGTGTCTGCGGCGTGTTATTCTCTATTTACTGCAGCTCGCACGTTAAGATATCTAAGTTTTCTGACATTTCTCCCTTCTGCGACCATTTATAAATAAACAATACAAACTAACTTTATTGTCGTCAGGGAGAAATGTCGGGAAAAGCGTATATCGTTATATTTTAGCACCAAAATCACACTAAAACACATCATACACACTTCATATCACAAATGTAAATTTAATTTACAAATATAAACGAAAACTGGCAACACTATTTATATAAATGTTAGGGAGAAATGTCACAATATCACAGAAGGAAGCTCAGCAGCAGCGACCTATTATCGTATTACGTAAACTTTAAATGACGTAAACAAAGCCGAAACGCAGGAAACTGAATAAGGGTATTATAAGATTTATAAACAGAAATAAGTTCATTAATGCGCTTAAACGGCGTTAACCTTTCCACAAAGAAAAGCAGCGAAGCAACGAGGACATGGGTACATTCGAATCTGACACGACTCGCGCGACTGAACTTCCAAAAGTTAAAGAAACACCATCTGATATTCATCATTTCAGTGTTTACTCTGTCGATGGAGCTCGACTTTATTAGCGTCATTGGAGCGTCGGCCGTCGCGAAGAATGGTGTATCGCTATTTAGTTCCAAATCACGCTTACAAAAATTCTTCGGTGCAGGAAAATGGACTATATCCCCTTCCAATGCCGAAATAACCAAGCCGGCCGAAATAAAATATGCCGCCGAAATAAAATATGCAGCCAAAAAAAAAACGTTTTGAAACATTTTAGGATCGTAGTAAACTTTTGTCTAACGATATAGAGACAAATAATACCTTTTCTTGTTTAAAATGTCGTAAAATTGCAACGAATCGAGGAGAATTTCTATACAGACATGTCTGAGGTGAACTGATGTATAGGCAAGTAATACTTTGGTGCTCGTCTCACATATTTCGTTCCAAGTTGTTCTACTATTCCTTATCATTTGTCTGTGCCACTTACAAAGATACATGTGCAACACTAGCGTCTAATTGGTTATAATTAGCGTTTAATTGACTAATTATCAATAGTAACCAATTTTGCGAAAGAATGGATACCGGACAAGATATTGAGAGAGGAAGAGAGAGGTAGAGTGCGAAAGAGAGAGAGAGAGAGAGATAGCGGGTAGAAGAGAGGGACAGACAGAGACAGAAGGAGACAAAGAGAGACAGAAAGAGACAAACAGGATATGTTACTTGATATCCTTATTATATATTCACACTTAACAAAGGCACAATTCTCCCACTTCATTTCTCCCCCCAAAATCGTTGTAAAATGCAAAGTTAAAACTCCAATTAAATTTATTTTTCGTTCAAGTGCATTGTTTGTGTCTGCGGCGTGTTATTCTCTATTTACTGCAGCTCGCACGTTAAGATATCTAAGTTTTCTGACATTTCTCCCTTCTGCGACCATTTATAAATAAACAATACAAACTAACTTTATTGTCGTCAGGGAGAAATGTCGGGAAAAGCGTATATCGTTATATTTTAGCACCAAAATCACACTAAAACACATCATACACACTTCATATCACTAATGTAAATTTAATTTACAAATATAAACGAAAACTGGCAACACTATTTATATAAATGTTAGGGAGAAATGTCACAATATCACAGAAGGAAGCTCAGCAGCAGCGACCTATTATCGTATTACGTAAACTTTAAATGACGTAAACAAAGCCGAAACGCAGGAAACTGAATAAGGGTATTATAAGATTTATAAACAGAAATAAGTTCATTAATGCGCTTAAACGGCGTTAACCTTTCCACAAAGAAAAGCAGCGAAGCAACGAGGACATGGGTACATTCGAATCTGACACGACTCGCGCGACTGAACTTCCAAAAGTTAAAGAAACACCATCTGATATTCATCATTTCAGTGTTTACTCTGTCGATGGAGCTCGACTTTATTAGCGTCATTGGAGCGTCGGCCGTCGCGAAGAATGGTGTATCGCTATTTAGTTCCAAATCACGCTTACAAAAATTCTTCGGTGCAGGAAAATGGACTATATCCCCTTCCAATGCCGAAATAACCAAGCCGGCCGAAATAAAATATGCTGCCGAAATAAAATATGCAGCCAAAAAAAAAACGTTTTGAAACATTTTAGGATCGTAGTAAACTTTTGTCTAACGATATAGAGACAAATAATACCTTTTCTTGTTTAAAATGTCGTAAAATTGCAACGAATCGAGGAGAATTTCTATACAGACATGTCTGAGGTGAACTGATGTATAGGCAAGTAATACTTTGGTGCTCGTCTCACATATTTCGTTCCAAGTTGTTCTACTATTCCTTATCATTTGTCTGTGCCACTTACAAAGATACATGTGCAACACTAGCGTCTAATTGGTTATAATTAGCGTTTAATTGACTAATTATCAATAGTAACCAATTTTGCGAAAGAATGGATACCGGACAAGATATTGAGAGAGGAAGAGAGAGGTAGAGTGCGAAAGAGAGAGAGAGAGAGAGATAGCGGGTAGAGAGGGACAGACAGAGACAGAAGGAGACAAAGAGAGACAGAAAGAGACAAACAGGATATGTTACTTGATATCCTTATTATATATTCACACTTAACAAAGGCACAATTCTCCCACTTCATTTCTCCCCCCAAAATCGTTGTAAAATGCAAAGTTAAAACTCCAATTAAATTTATTTTTCGTTCAAGTGCATTGTTTGTGTCTGCGGCGTGTTATTCTCTATTTACTGCAGCTCGCACGTTAAGATATCTAAGTTTTCTGACATTTCTCCCTTCTGCGACCATTTATAAATAAACAATACAAACTAACTTTATTGTCGTCAGGGAGAAATGTCGGGAAAAGCGTATATCGTTATATTTTAGCACCAAAATCACACTAAAACACATCATACACACTTCATATCACAAATGTAAATTTAATTTACAAATATAAACGAAAACTGGCAACACTATTTATATAAATGTTAGGGAGAAATGTCACAATATCACAGAAGGAAGCTCAGCAGCAGCGACCTATTATCGTATTACGTAAACTTTAAATGACGTAAACAAAGCCGAAACGCAGGAAACTGAATAAGGGTATTATAAGATTTATAAACAGAAATAAGTTCATTAATGCGCTTAAACGGCGTTAACCTTTCCACAAAGAAAAGCAGCGAAGCAACGAGGACATGGGTACATTCGAATCTGACACGACTCGCGCGACTGAACTTCCAAAAGTTAAAGAAACACCATCTGATATTCATCATTTCAGTGTTTACTCTGTCGATGGAGCTCGACTTTATTAGCGTCATTGGAGCGTCGGCCGTCGCGAAGAATGGTGTATCGCTATTTAGTTCCAAATCACGCTTACAAAAATTCTTCGGTGCAGGAAAATGGACTATATCCCCTTCCAATGCCGAAATAACCAAGCCGGCCGAAATAAAATATGCTGCCGAAATAAAATATGCAGCCAAAAAAAAAAACGTTTTGAAACATTTTAGGATCGTAGTAAACTTTTGTCTAACGATATAGAGACAAATAATACCTTTTCTTGTTTAAAATGTCGTAAAATTGCAACGAATCGAGGAGAATTTCTATACAGACATGTCTGAGGTGAACTGATGTATAGGCAAGTAATACTTTGGTGCTCGTCTCACATATTTCGTTCCAAGTTGTTCTACTATTCCTTATCATTTGTCTGTGCCACTTACAAAGATACATGTGCAACACTAGCGTCTAATTGGTTATAATTAGCGTTTAATTGACTAATTATCAATAGTAACCAATTTTGCGAAAGAATGGATACCGGACAAGATATTGAGAGAGGAAGAGAGAGGTAGAGTGCGAAAGAGAGAGAGAGAGAGAGATAGCGGGTAGAGAGGGACAGACAGAGACAGAAGGAGACAAAGAGAGACAGAAAGAGACAAACAGGATATGTTACTTGATATCCTTATTATATATTCACACTTAACAAAGGCACAATTCTCCCACTTCATTTCTCCCCCCAAAATCGTTGTAAAATGCAAAGTTAAAACTCCAATTAAATTTATTTTTCGTTCAAGTGCATTGTTTGTGTCTGCGGCGTGTTATTCTCTATTTACTGCAGCTCGCACGTTAAGATATCTAAGTTTTCTGACATTTCTCCCTTCTGCGACCATTTATAAATAAACAATACAAACTAACTTTATTGTCGTCAGGGAGAAATGTCGGGAAAAGCGTATATCGTTATATTTTAGCACCAAAATCACACTAAAACACATCATACACACTTCATATCACAAATGTAAATTTAATTTACAAATATAAACGAAAACTGGCAACACTATTTATATAAATGTTAGGGAGAAATGTCACAATATCACAGAAGGAAGCTCAGCAGCAGCGACCTATTATCGTATTACGTAAACTTTAAATGACGTAAACAAAGCCGAAACGCAGGAAACTGAATAAGGGTATTATAAGATTTATAAACAGAAATAAGTTCATTAATGCGCTTAAACGGCGTTAACCTTTCCACAAAGAAAAGCAGCGAAGCAACGAGGACATGGGTACATTCGAATCTGACACGACTCGCGCGACTGAACTTCCAAAAGTTAAAGAAACACCATCTGATATTCATCATTTCAGTGTTTACTCTGTCGATGGAGCTCGACTTTATTAGCGTCATTGGAGCGTCGGCCGTCGCGAAGAATGGTGTATCGCTATTTAGTTCCAAATCACGCTTACAAAAATTCTTCGGTGCAGGAAAATGGACTATATCCCCTTCCAATGCCGAAATAACCAAGCCGGCCGAAATAAAATATGCCGCCGAAATAAAATATGCAGCCAAAAAAAAAACGTTTTGAAACATTTTAGGATCGTAGTAAACTTTTGTCTAACGATATAGAGACAAATAATACCTTTTCTTGTTTAAAATGTCGTAAAATTGCAACGAATCGAGGAGAATTTCTATACAGACATGTCTGAGGTGAACTGATGTATAGGCAAGTAATACTTTGGTGCTCGTCTCACATATTTCGTTCCAAGTTGTTCTACTATTCCTTATCATTTGTCTGTGCCACTTACAAAGATACATGTGCAACACTAGCGTCTAATTGGTTATAATTAGCGTTTAATTGACTAATTATCAATAGTAACCAATTTTGCGAAAGAATGGATACCGGACAAGATATTGAGAGAGGAAGAGAGAGGTAGAGTGCGAAAGAGAGAGAGAGAGAGAGATAGCGGGTAGAGAGGGACAGACAGAGACAGAAGGAGACAAAGAGAGACAGAAAGAGACAAACAGGATATGTTACTTGATATCCTTATTATATATTCACACTTAACAAAGGCACAATTCTCCCACTTCATTTCTCCCCCCAAAATCGTTGTAAAATGCAAAGTTAAAACTCCAATTAAATTTATTTTTCGTTCAAGTGCATTGTTTGTGTCTGCGGCGTGTTATTCTCTATTTACTGCAGCTCGCACGTTAAGATATCTAAGTTTTCTGACATTTCTCCCTTCTGCGACCATTTATAAATAAACAATACAAACTAACTTTATTGTCGTCAGGGAGAAATGTCGGGAAAAGCGTATATCGTTATATTTTAGCACCAAAATCACACTAAAACACATCATACACACTTCATATCACTAATGTAAATTTAATTTACAAATATAAACGAAAACTGGCAACACTATTTATATAAATGTTAGGGAGAAATGTCACAATATCACAGAAGGAAGCTCAGCAGCAGCGACCTATTATCGTATTACGTAAACTTTAAATGACGTAAACAAAGCCGAAACGCAGGAAACTGAATAAGGGTATTATAAGATTTATAAACAGAAATAAGTTCATTAATGCGCTTAAACGGCGTTAACCTTTCCACAAAGAAAAGCAGCGAAGCAACGAGGACATGGGTACATTCGAATCTGACACGACTCGCGCGACTGAACTTCCAAAAGTTAAAGAAACACCATCTGATATTCATCATTTCAGTGTTTACTCTGTCGATGGAGCTCGACTTTATTAGCGTCATTGGAGCGTCGGCCGTCGCGAAGAATGGTGTATCGCTATTTAGTTCCAAATCACGCTTACAAAAATTCTTCGGTGCAGGAAAATGGACTATATCCCCTTCCAATGCCGAAATAACCAAGCCGGCCGAAATAAAATATGCCTGCCGAAATAAAATATGCAGCCAAAAAAAAAACGTTTTGAAACATTTTAGGATCGTAGTAAACTTTTGTCTAACGATATAGAGACAAATAATACCTTTTCTTGTTTAAAATGTCGTAAAATTGCAACGAATCGAGGAGAATTTCTATACAGACATGTCTGAGGTGAACTGATGTATAGGCAAGTAATACTTTGGTGCTCGTCTCACATATTTCGTTCCAAGTTGTTCTACTATTCCTTATCATTTGTCTGTGCCACTTACAAAGATACATGTGCAACACTAGCGTCTAATTGGTTATAATTAGCGTTTAATTGACTAATTATCAATAGTAACCAATTTTGCGAAAGAATGGATACCGGACAAGATATTGAGAGAGGAAGAGAGAGGTAGAGTGCGAAAGAGAGAGAGAGAGAGAGATAGCGGGTAGAGAGGGACAGACAGAGACAGAAGGAGACAAAGAGAGACAGAAAGAGACAAACAGGATATGTTACTTGATATCCTTATTATATATTCACACTTAACAAAGGCACAATTCTCCCACTTCATTTCTCCCCCCAAAATCGTTGTAAAATGCAAAGTTAAAACTCCAATTAAATTTATTTTTCGTTCAAGTGCATTGTTTGTGTCTGCGGCGTGTTATTCTCTATTTACTGCAGCTCGCACGTTAAGATATCTAAGTTTTCTGACATTTCTCCCTTCTGCGACCATTTATAAATAAACAATACAAACTAACTTTATTGTCGTCAGGGAGAAATGTCGGGAAAAGCGTATATCGTTATATTTTAGCACCAAAATCACACTAAAACACATCATACACACTTCATATCACAAATGTAAATTTAATTTACAAATATAAACGAAAACTGGCAACACTATTTATATAAATGTTAGGGAGAAATGTCACAATATCACAGAAGGAAGCTCAGCAGCAGCGACCTATTATCGTATTACGTAAACTTTAAATGACGTAAACAAAGCCGAAACGCAGGAAACTGAATAAGGGTATTATAAGATTTATAAACAGAAATAAGTTCATTAATGCGCTTAAACGGCGTTAACCTTTCCACAAAGAAAAGCAGCGAAGCAACGAGGACATGGGTACATTCGAATCTGACACGACTCGCGCGACTGAACTTCCAAAAGTTAAAGAAACACCATCTGATATTCATCATTTCAGTGTTTACTCTGTCGATGGAGCTCGACTTTATTAGCGTCATTGGAGCGTCGGCCGTCGCGAAGAATGGTGTATCGCTATTTAGTTCCAAATCACGCTTACAAAAATTCTTCGGTGCAGGAAAATGGACTATATCCCCTTCCAATGCCGAAATAACCAAGCCGGCCGAAATAAAATATGCTGCCGAAATAAAATATGCAGCCAAAAAAAAAACCGTTTTGAAACATTTTAGGATCGTAGTAAACTTTTGTCTAACGATATAGAGACAAATAATACCTTTTCTTGTTTAAAATGTCGTAAAATTGCAACGAATCGAGGAGAATTTCTATACAGACATGTCTGAGGTGAACTGATGTATAGGCAAGTAATACTTTGGTGCTCGTCTCACATATTTCGTTCCAAGTTGTTCTACTATTCCTTATCATTTGTCTGTGCCACTTACAAAGATACATGTGCAACACTAGCGTCTAATTGGTTATAATTAGCGTTTAATTGACTAATTATCAATAGTAACCAATTTTGCGAAAGAATGGATACCGGACAAGATATTGAGAGAGGAAGAGAGAGGTAGAGTGCGAAAGAGAGAGAGAGAGAGAGATAGCGGGTAGAGAGGGACAGACAGAGACAGAAGGAGACAAAGAGAGACAGAAAGAGACAAACAGGATATGTTACTTGATATCCTTATTATATATTCACACTTAACAAAGGCACAATTCTCCCACTTCATTTCTCCCCCCAAAATCGTTGTAAAATGCAAAGTTAAAACTCCAATTAAATTTATTTTTCGTTCAAGTGCATTGTTTGTGTCTGCGGCGTGTTATTCTCTATTTACTGCAGCTCGCACGTTAAGATATCTAAGTTTTCTGACATTTCTCCCTTCTGCGACCATTTATAAATAAACAATACAAACTAACTTTATTGTCGTCAGGGAGAAATGTCGGGAAAAGCGTATATCGTTATATTTTAGCACCAAAATCACACTAAAACACATCATACACACTTCATATCACAAATGTAAATTTAATTTACAAATATAAACGAAAACTGGCAACACTATTTATATAAATGTTAGGGAGAAATGTCACAATATCACAGAAGGAAGCTCAGCAGCAGCGACCTATTATCGTATTACGTAAACTTTAAATGACGTAAACAAAGCCGAAACGCAGGAAACTGAATAAGGGTATTATAAGATTTATAAACAGAAATAAGTTCATTAATGCGCTTAAACGGCGTTAACCTTTCCACAAAGAAAAGCAGCGAAGCAACGAGGACATGGGTACATTCGAATCTGACACGACTCGCGCGACTGAACTTCCAAAAGTTAAAGAAACACCATCTGATATTCATCATTTCAGTGTTTACTCTGTCGATGGAGCTCGACTTTATTAGCGTCATTGGAGCGTCGGCCGTCGCGAAGAATGGTGTATCGCTATTTAGTTCCAAATCACGCTTACAAAAATTCTTCGGTGCAGGAAAATGGACTATATCCCCTTCCAATGCCGAAATAACCAAGCCGGCCGAAATAAAATATGCCGCCGAAATAAAATATGCAGCCAAAAAAAAAACGTTTTGAAACATTTTAGGATCGTAGTAAACTTTTGTCTAACGATATAGAGACAAATAATACCTTTTCTTGTTTAAAATGTCGTAAAATTGCAACGAATCGAGGAGAATTTCTATACAGACATGTCTGAGGTGAACTGATGTATAGGCAAGTAATACTTTGGTGCTCGTCTCACATATTTCGTTCCAAGTTGTTCTACTATTCCTTATCATTTGTCTGTGCCACTTACAAAGATACATGTGCAACACTAGCGTCTAATTGGTTATAATTAGCGTTTAATTGACTAATTATCAATAGTAACCAATTTTGCGAAAGAATGGATACCGGACAAGATATTGAGAGAGGAAGAGAGAGGTAGAGTGCGAAAGAGAGAGAGAGAGAGAGATAGCGGGTAGAGAGGGACAGACAGAGACAGAAGGAGACAAAGAGAGACAGAAAGAGACAAACAGGATATGTTACTTGATATCCTTATTATATATTCACACTTAACAAAGGCACAATTCTCCCACTTCATTTCTCCCCCCAAAATCGTTGTAAAATGCAAAGTTAAAACTCCAATTAAATTTATTTTTCGTTCAAGTGCATTGTTTGTGTCTGCGGCGTGTTATTCTCTATTTACTGCAGCTCGCACGTTAAGATATCTAAGTTTTCTGACATTTCTCCCTTCTGCGACCATTTATAAATAAACAATACAAACTAACTTTATTGTCGTCAGGGAGAAATGTCGGGAAAAGCGTATATCGTTATATTTTAGCACCAAAATCACACTAAAACACATCATACACACTTCATATCACTAATGTAAATTTAATTTACAAATATAAACGAAAACTGGCAACACTATTTATATAAATGTTAGGGAGAAATGTCACAATATCACAGAAGGAAGCTCAGCAGCAGCGACCTATTATCGTATTACGTAAACTTTAAATGACGTAAACAAAGCCGAAACGCAGGAAACTGAATAAGGGTATTATAAGATTTATAAACAGAAATAAGTTCATTAATGCGCTTAAACGGCGTTAACCTTTCCACAAAGAAAAGCAGCGAAGCAACGAGGACATGGGTACATTCGAATCTGACACGACTCGCGCGACTGAACTTCCAAAAGTTAAAGAAACACCATCTGATATTCATCATTTCAGTGTTTACTCTGTCGATGGAGCTCGACTTTATTAGCGTCATTGGAGCGTCGGCCGTCGCGAAGAATGGTGTATCGCTATTTAGTTCCAAATCACGCTTACAAAAATTCTTCGGTGCAGGAAAATGGACTATATCCCCTTCCAATGCCGAAATAACCAAGCCGGCCGAAATAAAATATGCTGCCGAAATAAAATATGCAGCCAAAAAAAAAACCGTTTTGAAACATTTTAGGATCGTAGTAAACTTTTGTCTAACGATATAGAGACAAATAATACCTTTTCTTGTTTAAAATGTCGTAAAATTGCAACGAATCGAGGAGAATTTCTATACAGACATGTCTGAGGTGAACTGATGTATAGGCAAGTAATACTTTGGTGCTCGTCTCACATATTTCGTTCCAAGTTGTTCTACTATTCCTTATCATTTGTCTGTGCCACTTACAAAGATACATGTGCAACACTAGCGTCTAATTGGTTATAATTAGCGTTTAATTGACTAATTATCAATAGTAACCAATTTTGCGAAAGAATGGATACCGGACAAGATATTGAGAGAGGAAGAGAGAGGTAGAGTGCGAAAGAGAGAGAGAGAGAGAGATAGCGGGTAGAGAGGGACAGACAGAGACAGAAGGAGACAAAGAGAGACAGAAAGAGACAAACAGGATATGTTACTTGATATCCTTATTATATATTCACACTTAACAAAGGCACAATTCTCCCACTTCATTTCTCCCCCCAAAATCGTTGTAAAATGCAAAGTTAAAACTCCAATTAAATTTATTTTTCGTTCAAGTGCATTGTTTGTGTCTGCGGCGTGTTATTCTCTATTTACTGCAGCTCGCACGTTAAGATATCTAAGTTTTCTGACATTTCTCCCTTCTGCGACCATTTATAAATAAACAATACAAACTAACTTTATTGTCGTCAGGGAGAAATGTCGGGAAAAGCGTATATCGTTATATTTTAGCACCAAAATCACACTAAAACACATCATACACACTTCATATCACAAATGTAAATTTAATTTACAAATATAAACGAAAACTGGCAACACTATTTATATAAATGTTAGGGAGAAATGTCACAATATCACAGAAGGAAGCTCAGCAGCAGCGACCTATTATCGTATTACGTAAACTTTAAATGACGTAAACAAAGCCGAAACGCAGGAAACTGAATAAGGGTATTATAAGATTTATAAACAGAAATAAGTTCATTAATGCGCTTAAACGGCGTTAACCTTTCCACAAAGAAAAGCAGCGAAGCAACGAGGACATGGGTACATTCGAATCTGACACGACTCGCGCGACTGAACTTCCAAAAGTTAAAGAAACACCATCTGATATTCATCATTTCAGTGTTTACTCTGTCGATGGAGCTCGACTTTATTAGCGTCATTGGAGCGTCGGCCGTCGCGAAGAATGGTGTATCGCTATTTAGTTCCAAATCACGCTTACAAAAATTCTTCGGTGCAGGAAAATGGACTATATCCCCTTCCAATGCCGAAATAACCAAGCCGGCCGAAATAAAATATGCCGCCGAAATAAAATATGCAGCCAAAAAAAAAACGTTTTGAAACATTTTAGGATCGTAGTAAACTTTTGTCTAACGATATAGAGACAAATAATACCTTTTCTTGTTTAAAATGTCGTAAAATTGCAACGAATCGAGGAGAATTTCTATACAGACAGACTGTCTGAGGTGAACTGATGTATAGGCAAGTAATACTTTGGTGCTCGTCTCACATATTTCGTTCCAAGTTGTTCTACTATTCCTTATCATTTGTCTGTGCCACTTACAAAGATACATGTGCAACACTAGCGTCTAATTGGTTATAATTAGCGTTTAATTGACTAATTATCAATAGTAACCAATTTTGCGAAAGAATGGATACCGGACAAGATATTGAGAGAGGAAGAGAGAGGTAGAGTGCGAAAGAGAGAGAGAGAGAGAGAGATAGCGGGTAGAGAGGGACAGACAGAGACAGAAGGAGACAAAGAGAGACAGAAAGAGACAAACAGGATATGTTACTTGATATCCTTATTATATATTCACACTTAACAAAGGCACAATTCTCCCACTTCATTTCTCCCCCCAAAATCGTTGTAAAATGCAAAGTTAAAACTCCAATTAAATTTATTTTTCGTTCAAGTGCATTGTTTGTGTCTGCGGCGTGTTATTCTCTATTTACTGCAGCTCGCACGTTAAGATATCTAAGTTTTCTGACATTTCTCCCTTCTGCGACCATTTATAAATAAACAATACAAACTAACTTTATTGTCGTCAGGGAGAAATGTCGGGAAAAGCGTATATCGTTATATTTTAGCACCAAAATCACACTAAAACACATCATACACACTTCATATCACAAATGTAAATTTAATTTACAAATATAAACGAAAACTGGCAACACTATTTATATAAATGTTAGGGAGAAATGTCACAATATCACAGAAGGAAGCTCAGCAGCAGCGACCTATTATCGTATTACGTAAACTTTAAATGACGTAAACAAAGCCGAAACGCAGGAAACTGAATAAGGGTATTATAAGATTTATAAACAGAAATAAGTTCATTAATGCGCTTAAACGGCGTTAACCTTTCCACAAAGAAAAGCAGCGAAGCAACGAGGACATGGGTACATTCGAATCTGACACGACTCGCGCGACTGAACTTCCAAAAGTTAAAGAAACACCATCTGATATTCATCATTTCAGTGTTTACTCTGTCGATGGAGCTCGACTTTATTAGCGTCATTGGAGCGTCGGCCGTCGCGAAGAATGGTGTATCGCTATTTAGTTCCAAATCACGCTTACAAAAATTCTTCGGTGCAGGAAAATGGACTATATCCCCTTCCAATGCCGAAATAACCAAGCCGGCCGAAATAAAATATGCCGCCGAAATAAAATATGCAGCCAAAAAAAAAACGTTTTGAAACATTTTAGGATCGTAGTAAACTTTTGTCTAACGATATAGAGACAAATAATACCTTTTCTTGTTTAAAATGTCGTAAAATTGCAACGAATCGAGGAGAATTTCTATACAGACTGTCTGAGGTGAACTGATGTATAGGCAAGTAATACTTTGGTGCTCGTCTCACATATTTCGTTCCAAGTTGTTCTACTATTCCTTATCATTTGTCTGTGCCACTTACAAAGATACATGTGCAACACTAGCGTCTAATTGGTTATAATTAGCGTTTAATTGACTAATTATCAATAGTAACCAATTTTGCGAAAGAATGGATACCGGACAAGATATTGAGAGAGAGGAGAGAGGTAGAGTAGAGAAAGAGAGAGAGAGAGAGAGATAGCGGGTAGAGAGGGACAGACAGAGACAGAAGGAGACAAAGAGAGACAGAAAGAGACAAACAGGATATGTTACTTGATATCCTTATTATATATTCACACTTAACAAAGGCACAATTCTCCCACTTCATTTCTCCCCCCAAAATCGTTGTAAAATGCAAAGTTAAAACTCCAATTAAATTTATTTTTCGTTCAAGTGCATTGTTTGTGTCTGCGGCGTGTTATTCTCTATTTACTGCAGCTCGCACGTTAAGATATCTAAGTTTTCTGACATTTCTCCCTTCTGCGACCATTTATAAATAAACAATACAAACTAACTTTATTGTCGTCAGGGAGAAATGTCGGGAAAAGCGTATATCGTTATATTTTAGCACCAAAATCACACTAAAACACATCATACACACTTCATATCACTAATGTAAATTTAATTTACAAATATAAACGAAAACTGGCAACACTATTTATATAAATGTTAGGGAGAAATGTCACAATATCACAGAAGGAAGCTCAGCAGCAGCGACCTATTATCGTATTACGTAAACTTTAAATGACGTAAACAAAGCCGAAACGCAGGAAACTGAATAAGGGTATTATAAGATTTATAAACAGAAATAAGTTCATTAATGCGCTTAAACGGCGTTAACCTTTCACAAAGAAAAGCAGCGAAGCAACGAGGACATGGGTACATTCGAATCTGACACGACTCGCGCGACTGAACTTCCAAAAGTTAAAGAAACACCATCTGATATTCATCATTTCAGTGTTTACTCTGTCGATGGAGCTCGACTTTATTAGCGTCATTGGAGCGTCGGCCGTCGCGAAGAATGGTGTATCGCTATTTAGTTCCAAATCACGCTTACAAAAATTCTTCGGTGCAGGAAAATGGACTATATCCCCTTCCAATGCCGAAATAACCAAGCCGGCCGAAATAAAATATGCTGCCGAAATAAAATATGCAGCCAAAAAAAAACCGTTTTGAAACATTTTAGGATCGTAGTAAACTTTTGTCTAACGATATAGAGACAAATAATACCTTTTCTTGTTTAAAATGTCGTAAAATTGCAACGAATCGAGGAGAATTTCTATACAGACATGTCTGAGGTGAACTGATGTATAGGCAAGTAATACTTTGGTGCTCGTCTCACATATTTCGTTCCAAGTTGTTCTACTATTCCTTATCATTTGTCTGTGCCACTTACAAAGATACATGTGCAACACTAGCGTCTAATTGGTTATAATTAGCGTTTAATTGACTAATTATCAATAGTAACCAATTTTGCGAAAGAATGGATACCGGACAAGATATTGAGAGAGGAAGAGAGAGGTAGAGTGCGAAAGAGAGAGAGAGAGAGAGATAGCGGGTAGAGAGGGACAGACAGAGACAGAAGGAGACAAAGAGAGACAGAAAGAGACAAACAGGATATGTTACTTGATATCCTTATTATATATTCACACTTAACAAAGGCACAATTCTCCCACTTCATTTCTCCCCCCAAAATCGTTGTAAAATGCAAAGTTAAAACTCCAATTAAATTTATTTTTCGTTCAAGTGCATTGTTTGTGTCTGCGGCGTGTTATTCTCTATTTACTGCAGCTCGCACGTTAAGATATCTAAGTTTTCTGACATTTCTCCCTTCTGCGACCATTTATAAATAAACAATACAAACTAACTTTATTGTCGTCAGGGAGAAATGTCGGGAAAAGCGTATATCGTTATATTTTAGCACCAAAATCACACTAAAACACATCATACACACTTCATATCACAAATGTAAATTTAATTTACAAATATAAACGAAAACTGGCAACACTATTTATATAAATGTTAGGGAGAAATGTCACAATATCACAGAAGGAAGCTCAGCAGCAGCGACCTATTATCGTATTACGTAAACTTTAAATGACGTAAACAAAGCCGAAACGCAGGAAACTGAATAAGGGTATTATAAGATTTATAAACAGAAATAAGTTCATTAATGCGCTTAAACGGCGTTAACCTTTCCACAAAGAAAAGCAGCGAAGCAACGAGGACATGGGTACATTCGAATCTGACACGACT
The DNA here is from genome assembly GCA_035771165.1 of Paragorgia papillata. Classification (NCBI taxonomy): domain Eukaryota; kingdom Metazoa; phylum Cnidaria; class Anthozoa; order Scleralcyonacea; family Coralliidae; genus Paragorgia; species Paragorgia papillata. The sequence goes on from JAWNZC010000314.1 coordinate 7,726,458, forward strand.
CGCGCGACTGAACTTCCAAAAGTTAAAGAAACACCATCTGATATTCATCATTTCAGTGTTTACTCTGTCGATGGAGCTCGACTTTATTAGCGTCATTGGAGCGTCGGCCGTCGCGAAGAATGGTGTATCGCTATTTAGTTCCAAATCACGCTTACAAAAATTCTTCGGTGCAGGAAAATGGACTATATCCCCTTCCAATGCCGAAATAACCAAGCCGGCCGAAATAAAATATGCCGCCGAAATAAAATATGCAGCCAAAAAAAAAACGTTTTGAAACATTTTAGGATCGTAGTAAACTTTTGTCTAACGATATAGAGACAAATAATACCTTTTCTTGTTTAAAATGTCGTAAAATTGCAACGAATCGAGGAGAATTTCTATACAGACTGTCTGAGGTGAACTGATGTATAGGCAAGTAATACTTTGGTGCTCGTCTCACATATTTCGTTCCAAGTTGTTCTACTATTCCTTATCATTTGTCTGTGCCACTTACAAAGATACATGTGCAACACTAGCGTCTAATTGGTTATAATTAGCGTTTAATTGACTAATTATCAATAGTAACCAATTTTGCGAAAGAATGGATACCGGACAAGATATTGAGAGAGGAAGAGAGAGGTAGAGTGCGAAAGAGAGAGAGAGAGAGAGATAGCGGGTAGAGAGGGACAGACAGAGACAGAAGGAGACAAAGAGAGACAGAAAGAGACAAACAGGATATGTTACTTGATATCCTTATTATATATTCACACTTAACAAAGGCACAATTCTCCCACTTCATTTCTCCCCCCAAAATCGTTGTAAAATGCAAAGTTAAAACTCCAATTAAATTTATTTTTCGTTCAAGTGCATTGTTTGTGTCTGCGGCGTGTTATTCTCTATTTACTGCAGCTCGCACGTTAAGATATCTAAGTTTTCTGACATTTCTCCCTTCTGCGACCATTTATAAATAAACAATACAAACTAACTTTATTGTCGTCAGGGAGAAATGTCGGGAAAAGCGTATATCGTTATATTTTAGCACCAAAATCACACTAAAACACATCATACACACTTCATATCACTAATGTAAATTTAATTTACAAATATAAACGAAAACTGGCAACACTATTTATATAAATGTTAGGGAGAAATGTCACAATATCACAGAAGGAAGCTCAGCAGCAGCGACCTATTATCGTATTACGTAAACTTTAAATGACGTAAACAAAGCCGAAACGCAGGAAACTGAATAAGGGTATTATAAGATTTATAAACAGAAATAAGTTCATTAATGCGCTTAAACGGCGTTAACCTTTCCACAAAGAAAAGCAGCGAAGCAACGAGGACATGGGTACATTCGAATCTGACACGACTCGCGCGACTGAACTTCCAAAAGTTAAAGAAACACCATCTGATATTCATCATTTCAGTGTTTACTCTGTCGATGGAGCTCGACTTTATTAGCGTCATTGGAGCGTCGGCCGTCGCGAAGAATGGTGTATCGCTATTTAGTTCCAAATCACGCTTACAAAAATTCTTCGGTGCAGGAAAATGGACTATATCCCCTTCCAATGCCGAAATAAACCAAGCCGGCCGAAATAAAATATGCTGCCGAAATAAAATATGCAGCCAAAAAAAAACCGTTTTGAAACATTTTAGGATCGTAGTAAACTTTTGTCTAACGATATAGAGACAAATAATACCTTTTCTTGTTTAAAATGTCGTAAAATTGCAACGAATCGAGGAGAATTTCTATACAGACTGTCTGAGGTGAACTGATGTATAGGCAAGTAATACTTTGGTGCTCGTCTCACATATTTCGTTCCAAGTTGTTCTACTATTCCTTATCATTTGTCTGTGCCACTTACAAAGATACATGTGCAACACTAGCGTCTAATTGGTTATAATTAGCGTTTAATTGACTAATTATCAATAGTAACCAATTTTGCGAAAGAATGGATACCGGACAAGATATTGAGAGAGGAAGAGAGAGGTAGAGTGCGAAAGAGAGAGAGAGAGAGAGATAGCGGGTAGAGAGGGACAGACAGAGACCGAAGGAGACAAAGAGAGACAGAAAGAGACAAACAGGATATGTTACTTGATATCCTTATTATATATTCACACTTAACAAAGGCACAATTCTCCCACTTCATTTCTCCCCCCAAAATCGTTGTAAAATGCAAAGTTAAAACTCCAATTAAATTTATTTTTCGTTCAAGTGCATTGTTTGTGTCTGCGGCGTGTTATTCTCTATTTACTGCAGCTCGCACGTTAAGATATCTAAGTTTTCTGACATTTCTCCCTTCTGCGACCATTTATAAATAAACAATACAAACTAACTTTATTGTCGTCAGGGAGAAATGTCGGGAAAAGCGTATATCGTTATATTTTAGCACCAAAATCACACTAAAACACATCATACACACTTCATATCACAAATGTAAATTTAATTTACAAATATAAACGAAAACTGGCAACACTATTTATATAAATGTTAGGGAGAAATGTCACAATATCACAGAAGGAAGCTCAGCAGCAGCGACCTATTATCGTATTACGTAAACTTTAAATGACGTAAACAAAGCCGAAACGCAGGAAACTGAATAAGGGTATTATAAGATTTATAAACAGAAATAAGTTCATTAATGCGCTTAAACGGCGTTAACCTTTCCACAAAGAAAAGCAGCGAAGCAACGAGGACATGGGTACATTCGAATCTGACACGACTCGCGCGACTGAACTTCCAAAAGTTAAAGAAACACCATCTGATATTCATCATTTCAGTGTTTACTCTGTCGATGGAGCTCGACTTTATTAGCGTCATTGGAGCGTCGGCCGTCGCGAAGAATGGTGTATCGCTATTTAGTTCCAAATCACGCTTACAAAAATTCTTCGGTGCAGGAAAATGGACTATATCCCCTTCCAATGCCGAAATAACCAAGCCGGCCGAAATAAAATATGCCGCCGAAATAAAATATGCAGCCAAAAAAAAAACGTTTTGAAACATTTTAGGATCGTAGTAAACTTTTGTCTAACGATATAGAGACAAATAATACCTTTTCTTGTTTAAAATGTCGTAAAATTGCAACGAATCGAGGAGAATTTCTATACAGACTGTCTGAGGTGAACTGATGTATAGGCAAGTAATACTTTGGTGCTCGTCTCACATATTTCGTTCCAAGTTGTTCTACTATTCCTTATCATTTGTCTGTGCCACTTACAAAGATACATGTGCAACACTAGCGTCTAATTGGTTATAATTAGCGTTTAATTGACTAATTATCAATAGTAACCAATTTTGCGAAAGAATGGATACCGGACAAGATATTGAGAGAGGAAGAGAGAGGTAGAGTGCGAAAGAGAGAGAGAGAGAGAGATAGCGGGTAGAGAGGGACAGACAGAGACAGAAGGAGACAAAGAGAGACAGAAAGAGACAAACAGGATATGTTACTTGATATCCTTATTATATATTCACACTTAACAAAGGCACAATTCTCCCACTTCATTTCTCCCCCCAAAATCGTTGTAAAATGCAAAGTTAAAACTCCAATTAAATTTATTTTTCGTTCAAGTGCATTGTTTGTGTCTGCGGCGTGTTATTCTCTATTTACTGCAGCTCGCACGTTAAGATATCTAAGTTTTCTGACATTTCTCCCTTCTGCGACCATTTATAAATAAACAATACAAACTAACTTTATTGTCGTCAGGGAGAAATGTCGGGAAAAGCGTATATCGTTATATTTTAGCACCAAAATCACACTAAAACACATCATACACACTTCATATCACTAATGTAAATTTAATTTACAAATATAAACGAAAACTGGCAACACTATTTATATAAATGTTAGGGAGAAATGTCACAATATCACAGAAGGAAGCTCAGCAGCAGCGACCTATTATCGTATTACGTAAACTTTAAATGACGTAAACAAAGCCGAAACGCAGGAAACTGAATAAGGCCGGGTATTATAAGATTTATAAACAGAAATAAGTTCATTAATGCGCTTAAACGGCGTTAACCTTTCCACAAAGAAAAGCAGCGAAGCAACGAGGACATGGGTACATTCGAATCTGACACGACTCGCGCGACTGAACTTCCAAAAGTTAAAGAAACACCATCTGATATTCATCATTTCAGTGTTTACTCTGTCGATGGAGCTCGACTTTATTAGCGTCATTGGAGCGTCGGCCGTCGCGAAGAATGGTGTATCGCTATTTAGTTCCAAATCACGCTTACAAAAATTCTTCGGTGCAGGAAAATGGACTATATCCCCTTCCAATGCCGAAATAACCAAGCCGGCCGAAATAAAATATGCTGCCGAAATAAAATATGCAGCCAAAAAAAAAACGTTTTTGAAACATTTTAGGATCGTAGTAAACTTTTGTCTAACGATATAGAGACAAATAATACCTTTTCTTGTTTAAAATGTCGTAAAATTGCAACGAATCGAGGAGAATTTCTATACAGACATGTCTGAGGTGAACTGATGTATAGGCAAGTAATACTTTGGTGTTCGTCTCACATATTTCGTTCCAAGTTGTTCTACTATTCCTTATCATTTGTCTGTGCCACTTACAAAGATACATGTGCAACACTAGCGTCTAATTGGTTATAATTAGCGTTTAATTGACTAATTATCAATAGTAACCAATTTTGCGAAAGAATGGATACCGGACAAGATATTGAGAGAGGAAGAGAGAGGTAGAGTGCGAAAGAGAGAGAGAGAGAGAGATAGCGGGTAGAGAGGGACAGACAGAGACAGAAGGAGACAAAGAGAGACAGAAAGAGACAAACAGGATATGTTACTTGATATCCTTATTATATATTCACACTTAACAAAGGCACAATTCTCCCACTTCATTTCTCCCCCCAAAATCGTTGTAAAATGCAAAGTTAAAACTCCAATTAAATTTATTTTTCGTTCAAGTGCATTGTTTGTGTCTGCGGCGTGTTATTCTCTATTTACTGCAGCTCGCACGTTAAGATATCTAAGTTTTCTGACATTTCTCCCTTCTGCGACCATTTATAAATAAACAATACAAACTAACTTTATTGTCGTCAGGGAGAAATGTCGGGAAAAGCGTATATCGTTATATTTTAGCACCAAAATCACACTAAAACACATCATACACACTTCATATCACAAATGTAAATTTAATTTACAAATATAAACGAAAACTGGCAACACTATTTATATAAATGTTAGGGAGAAATGTCACAATATCACAGAAGGAAGCTCAGCAGCAGCGACCTATTATCGTATTACGTAAACTTTAAATGACGTAAACAAAGCCGAAACGCAGGAAAACTGAATAAGGGTATTATAAGATTTATAAACAGAAATAAGTTCATTAATGCGCTTAAACGGCGTTAACCTTTCCACAAAGAAAAGCAGCGAAGCAACGAGGACATGGGTACATTCGAATCTGACACGACTCGCGCGACTGAACTTCCAAAAGTTAAAGAAACACCATCTGATATTCATCATTTCAGTGTTTACTCTGTCGATGGAGCTCGACTTTATTAGCGTCATTGGAGCGTCGGCCGTCGCGAAGAATGGTGTATCGCTATTTAGTTCCAAATCACGCTTACAAAAATTCTTCGGTGCAGGAAAATGGACTATATCCCCTTCCAATGCCGAAATAACCAAGCCGGCCGAAATAAAATATGCCGCCGAAATAAAATATGCAGCCAAAAAAAAAACGTTTTGAAACATTTTAGGATCGTAGTAAACTTTTGTCTAACGATATAGAGACAAATAATACCTTTTCTTGTTTAAAATGTCGTAAAATTGCAACGAATCGAGGAGAATTTCTATACAGACTGTCTGAGGTGAACTGATGTATAGGCAAGTAATACTTTGGTGCTCGTCTCACATATTTCGTTCCAAGTTGTTCTACTATTCCTTATCATTTGTCTGTGCCACTTACAAAGATACATGTGCAACACTAGCGTCTAATTGGTTATAATTAGCGTTTAATTGACTAATTATCAATAGTAACCAATTTTGCGAAAGAATGGATACCGGACAAGATATTGAGAGAGGAAGAGAGAGGTAGAGTGCGAAAGAGAGAGAGAGAGAGAGATAGCGGGTAGAGAGGGACAGACAGAGACAGAAGGAGACAAAGAGAGACAGAAAGAGACAAACAGGATATGTTACTTGATATCCTTATTATATATTCACACTTAACAAAGGCACAATTCTCCCACTTCATTTCTCCCCCCAAAATCGTTGTAAAATGCAAAGTTAAAACTCCAATTAAATTTATTTTTCGTTCAAGTGCATTGTTTGTGTCTGCGGCGTGTTATTCTCTATTTACTGCAGCTCGCACGTTAAGATATCTAAGTTTTCTGACATTTCTCCCTTCTGCGACCATTTATAAATAAACAATACAAACTAACTTTATTGTCGTCAGGGAGAAATGTCGGGAAAAGCGTATATCGTTATATTTTAGCACCAAAATCACACTAAAACACATCATACACACTTCATATCACTAATGTAAATTTAATTTACAAATATAAACGAAAACTGGCAACACTATTTATATAAATGTTAGGGAGAAATGTCACAATATCACAGAAGGAAGCTCAGCAGCAGCGACCTATTATCGTATTACGTAAACTTTAAATGACGTAAACAAAGCCGAAACGCAGGAAACTGAATAAGGGTATTATAAGATTTATAAACAGAAATAAGTTCATTAATGCGCTTAAACGGCGTTAACCTTTCCACAAAGAAAAGCAGCGAAGCAACGAGGACATGGGTACATTCGAATCTGACACGACTCGCGCGACTGAACTTCCAAAAGTTAAAGAAACACCATCTGATATTCATCATTTCAGTGTTTACTCTGTCGATGGAGCTCGACTTTATTAGCGTCATTGGAGCGTCGGCCGTCGCGAAGAATGGTGTATCGCTATTTAGTTCCAAATCACGCTTACAAAAATTATTCGGTGCAGGAAAATGGACTATATCCCCTTCCAATGCCGAAATAACCAAGCCGGCCGAAATAAAATATGCCGCCGAAATAAAATATGCAGCCAAAAAAAAAACGTTTTGAAACATTTTAGGGTCGTAGTAAACTTTTGTCTAACGATATAGAGACAAATAATACCTTTTCTTGTTTAAAATGTCGTAAAATTGCAACGAATCGAGGAGAATTTCTATACAGACAATCATGGCCAAAAACCCTAGGACAGTTCGTAATAACCACTACGCATTCGAAGTTGCCCCCCTTCCCCCCTTCAATGTTGCCATTCTATTGCTCTTTTTCGTCGTTATATCACACCAGGTATAAAATGAAACAACATTGATGGAGGGGGGAGGGGAGAGATTGTTAGGTAAGGATTCAAGGCGATATATTATAGTTTTTCTTGTGTGAGGCTACCAGACTCTTCATTTCCACTGCTGTCCCAATTATTTCTGGCCATGATTGTAGATGACTTATTGTTATTCAAAATATTAAATATTTTGCTCAAATTCATAGACCTTATTCAAAAGTGGCCGCCGAATTAGAATTCTTTTATGTGCATATAAATTAGCCCTTATGACCTCGTTTTAAAGTAAAAATTATTTTGAATTTCACACATGAAAACAAGTTCATAAGGACTAATTTATATGTATATAAAAGAATTTTAATCCGGCGGCCATTTTGAATAAACTAAAATATTAATTTCTTTTGAAATTTCTTCATGAATTAACACTATTTATACATCATTATAATCGTCAATAACTCGGCTATTTAAAGTTTAGATATTTATAGAATACACCAAAATACGTAACTACACGTCTTTCACAACATCAACAATTAATAGACCTCGAAGTGGCTATACTTATGGCAAAAATGTCTTTAGTATTTTATTCTGGCTAATGCCAGACGATTGTATTCAGCACAGGGAGAGGTCCAGGCCTCAAAGTGGTAAAACCTATCTCTTTAACACTTTGAAGCCTGAAGACAAGTCTAATTAGTATTTTAGTCTGGCTAACAGCTTTAGCCAGATGATTTTATTCAGCACAGGGAGAGCTGGTGCAGGTCTCAAAGTGTTAATTAGCATTTATAGGACAGGGGGAGGAAAACAGCTGATTGGTCAATTTGAAAATGCAACAGCGCTTGTGCAGAAAGTAAACTGCTAACCTAAACTTATGTTTGAGCCATCAATTTGAATGTCAAGAGAGATCAAAACTATGTTTTATGCGTTCGTCGATGGCTTTGCAGTCCACCTTTGCTTAAACAAATACGTCCACATCCTTGAAACGTGCATTTAAAGCCCAAAGCTGATGAAGACTAGAGTTTCTTCCATGAGGCTGACGATGACTGGTTACAGTTGATGAGCTTGATGAACTTCCTTCGATATTTTCACGCAATGTGGCTGATGTATAGACAATGTCAATTGAGAGGAAGCCAAAGTTGTCTTGCTTGCCCATCGTGCAAGAATGAATCTGCTTCTCTTCGATATTGTTAATTTTGTCTCTTAGTTGTTCACGTAAGCTGATTATCTTTTGCTGAAATATTGAAGTGCTTGAAGCAGCCGCTGTGGACAGTTTGTTAGCCCTCCTATGCATGTTGTAGATTCTTCATCGGTGAACTCTATTTGTGCTCGATAGAAGGTTGTAGTGGGAAAGGCAAATAAAATTTTTACTTTTGTTGCCACATTCTCGAACTTCATGTGATGCTCAGATAAGTGTCTCAGTTTTCCTCCACAGTTGATCGAGCGCTTCGTAATGTACGTGTACCTAATTCAATTCAACTTCTAGACATGTTTATTTGTCTAGTTCATTCTTAAAAGAACACTAAACCGCATAAAAATGCACTAGAAGCTGTTTTTAAAACTCTTCCAACCTTTGGCAAAAAATGTGGGAAAATGTAGGGAGGCAAAGATACCTGGTCAAGTTGTTTATGACAGTGTTAATTAATATTTTTTATTTGGTGACTGAGAACCAAACTACAGAACCATATAATTAATTAATTGTGATTAATGGTAGTTTTGCTTCTTATGTCAATATATTGTCAGTTAAGATAAAACTAATTTAAACTTGCACGGTTTTTAAAAACATGCCGAAAGTTCCCCTGGTTGGAAACGCAACAAAACAAAGACGGCAAGATGGGAGTTAGAAACCTTTGTACAGTTTGAAATGCGTGTTTGAAAAATGTACAGACCGTTCAACATATTTCACTCTATTTTTCATACGGTTAAAACATATACAGTATGTCGATTTAAAAAAATATGTGGAATTAACCGATTTAGAGACGTAAATTATATATGATTTGTTAATGAATAAAGAACAATTATATGGCAGAATGATGCTTAGCAACTAAAACGTCGCCTTAATTTTTTCGAGTTAGTACAGTGGGTTGTATAATTCTATCTTGGCTAGATTTGTGAAAAATCGTTGATCGTTAGCTACTGTAGGGAATAAAAGATGATTATTTTTCTTTGCAAGGTATATTTTTTAATCACAAACAGTCCAATCCTTGATGTTTCTAATTACCAGGATTTTTTTGTGATATGACTAGTATCGATGCTTAATTTAGCCTGAATACGTCATTGTAGAAAATGATGTTTTACTTCCACCATATTTAATTTGAAATATTGGTGCATGCGCAGCTATTTTCCCCCCTGTCCATTTATAGGGTTTTGTGGGAATAGGCTTAGGATAAGTAGTGTTGTATTGAGCTCTTGCGTGACACTATTACCAAGCTGGGTGTCAAATCCATATAAACAAAAGGATTATCAATCATTATTTGGTGCAAAGTTGCCACCCAACATGGCAACTTTGATAGTGGTGTAGGAAGCAAGTTGATCTTGGAGGGGCACAGCTTCAAAAGGGCACTTTGTTCAGGGGGTAGGACTTCAAAAGGACACTTGAAACACATGTTTAATCATAAAAAGGGCACTTTTGGGGGGTTCCTACACCCCAGTTCCTACACCCCTGAACTTTGATGTCACCTGCAAGACCCCAGGCTATTTAATTTTCTGTAAATCAGATACAAATTCATCCTTATTACACTTATTTTACATTTTGGATTGATTTTCTCAGCTTAAACAGCTAGCTGCTTATACTTCAAAGTTTGTTGATAAATCTGAACAGTTAGATGTGTGAATTGGATAAATGAAAGAAAATAAAACTCCGTAAAGTTAATGAAATGACCGTCTCAGGGAGAAGAGTAATGGTTAATTGAAGGGCAATATTTCATTAGGGGAGTAACTACTAAAAAAGAAGCGAAGCTGTTCTGAAGCACTAATTCAGACCCAGTCAGTGGCGTAACTTTGGGCTAGGGTGCCCCTAGCCTGGTAGGGTGGCCCTAGCCTAGTACCCTGGCCCAATCTGAATCAAAGAATATGGGCCAGGTAACCACTTCTGCTTTCCTATTGGTTGAAATTTTGCACGTTTTTAGTGGCTATGAGTAAAACTGCAATCGTCATAAGTGGATTTAGCCCTGATGACGCGAGAATGAGGTTAGTGGTTACCTGGCCCATATTTCTTTTGAAATTGGGCCAGGGTACCAGGCTAGGGTGCCCCTGGCTCAAACTGAAAAGGGCTCTCCGGCCCCGGGGACCTAGGGCGCGAAGCCCCCGAATTGAATTTCACATGCCCCAGAAGTGCATTTTCGGCGATTTCTGCGAGGAATTTTCCAAAACATTAATCGGTATAACAAGGGGAAATTCATCATTATACTGTATATATCAAACTTTTGTTGGATTATAAGAATATTTATCAACCCGTTAATACCGGTGTCACAGGAAATATGTCGCCCCCAAAAATGTGTCCCCCCCGGGACAGATTTCCTAGGAAATCTGTCCCCCGCAGGGACACATTTCCTAGGAAATGTGCCCCCCCCCTTCGGAAATTTGGCCCCCCCTCAAAATGATTCCTTACAGGATAATTGATATACGTGTAATGTGGACAAAACATTTTAAAAGTAATGAAATATATATTTCTGAATGATAAATTAACAGCTAAATATCTATTTACAAAAACGACGTATCTTAATTACCTGTGCCAGTGTTACCCCGCAAATTAGTGTTTAGTTAGCTAAAAGTTACTATTTGTCGACGAAAATTCACCCTAGGCGGACAGCAGCATCACCTATCCCCTAGCTACTACACCAGTATGACCAATACGGATCGCTTTTGAGAGTCATCGCTCATTGAAAAAAGGCGTCTACTGCGTTTGCGAATCATGACTACCATGACGAGTAATGGTACCATGACGAGTAATGTTAATGACGGAAGGACGTGCAGAGAAGTCTCCTGATAATTTTACCGATTCTACCGCAATCCTGGAAGAAATGTCCAACAATTTGCTTTCCTTGCAAGCTCCGATGTTTTCGGATTCGCACAGATCAGTTTCAACGACAAAAGGGGTTGAAAACCTGAAGCTAGCGTGGACTGGTGATTTTTCATCTCTACAACTGTTCGTCCGACAACATTTAAAGCTTGATGGAAATTGGTCTTCCCCAGGTGGAGACAAAAAGCAGTTTGATAATGGTAACCTTATAATCAGTTGGCGAAAAAACAAAAGTGTTCTCAACATCGAGGGAGATCAAACTACTTTAGTAAAAGAAAAGTTAGCGAAAATCTTAATTAAAGGCGACCTAGATGAAGAATCCTTCGACACAGGGTTGACCAACGAGGGTGCGGCGGTATTATGTCAAGGGAAGTGTACAGAGTTATCTACAGATTTTGAAGGTATGAAACTTGATATGGTTATTTCTGAGTCAAGGTTAAATAAAAAGATAGGGTCATGTACCAACGACATAGACGTATTTCGCGAAGAAATACGAAAATCTCGACTTTTGCTTGATAACATGCAAGAACAAATCAATGAAGTGAAGGAAGCTATTGTGAAACCTAATTTAAATACGCAGAGCGTGTCTTGTCAAAATTTTCCAAAAGAAAATTCGTCTACCTACTTGAAAGACAATGCTTTGACGAATAATTCAAATTGTAATAACAGAAAGGAAATCCCTATAGACGTCGATGGTGAAATCAAATACAATCACCAAAACAATATAAATCGTGAAGCTCACTCTAACGAAAAATTATGCGGAAGTCAGATAGCACCTGAAACAAATTCTTGTTCGGTGTCACATTCAACGGCGCACTTTACTCGACACAGAAAGTCAAATATTACTGACTTAAATAAAAGAAAATATAGCGTTTCGGCATCTAAAGGATCATCGAAGCAAACGAAAATTGATGTCTGTCAACAAGGTAACAACTATTACCGCATGAGAAATGATGATAAAAGACCCAATCGTCCTTCGAACTTCGGGAATTCAGTGAAACAAAAATCGTGGTCAAATAGTAAAGCGAGGATAAATCATCACAGTTTCAAACATCCAGATGGTGTGCCTCCAAATGTTGTAATTGGAGAATCTTTTCTGCATTCATACAATGTAAGCAAATTCCCAAAAGCAAGAACATTGTTTCATTGTCTCCGGTCATTACCCCTATGACATAAGCAACGCCCGATTCCTGTCATAATTACAAATCGTACTGACACATACTGCAATTTCTTAAGTCAACGACAGACTAATGTTAGTAATTTGGTTATGGCTCCTATTTCGGAAAGCCTACCGGTTGAAAATGATCATATTCAACGACCTGATAACTTCACAACATATTTAAATTGCCCTAGTGTTGATCAATCAATAACAATACGTTATGAATAATTCAGTTTCTGGTTCAACGCACCAAAACACTGAACCTCAAGGTCATCTGTTATCTTTCCTTTTGTCAAATACGAGATCACTCCTACCGAAGATTGAAGATTTAGAAACCGTCCTTAAGTCGAATTGTGTCACCCTTGCACTAATTACCGAAACCTGGTTGAATGATAAAATTGATGATGCTGCAGTTCAAATAGATGGCTACTCCTTAGTAAGACGAGACAGAATTTCTAGGTCGGGAGGAGGAGTATGTACATTTATAAAATCGCATATTCCCTTTAAAAACCCTGGACGACTTACAAGATCCTTCTTTCGAAACATTATGGTTTTATCTAAGACCCCATAAACTTTTCCGAGGTTTTTCCTGTTTAATCGTCTGTGTTGTCTATCATGCACCCTCTAATGATAACAACGCCCTTGTTGAACATCTGATGACTAAATTAGATCAAGCTCTTGCCAAGTATCCAAATGCTGGAATTTTCCTGGTTGGAGATTTCAACAGATGTCCAGTTTCAACATTGTTAAGACATTTTACGTTAAAACAGATTGTCAAACAACCGACAAGAGAAAATGCAATTTTGGACCTAATCCTTACAAACATGTGGGGCAACTGTAATTCCCCCATGATTATCTCACCAATTGGACTCAGTGATCACAATTCAATTTTGTGGGCCCTCACTAAATGTAAAACTAAAAATGAAAGCACGAAAGTGAAGATTAGACATGGCAGTAATGCCACAAAGTTAGCTTTTGGGAAATGGTTAGCCGAATTCAACTGGATCTCACTATACCACACAGTTTCGTGTGATGAAAAATTGGGTATTTTTCAAAATGTCATACAATCTGGTCTAGATTGTTTCCTCCCTGCGAAAACTGTCAAGTTGCATGACAAGGATAAACCGTGGGTAACTCCAGGATATAAGAAAATCATCCAAGATAGGCAAAAGGCATTCCACCGTAGAGAACACAGTTTGTACCGACAATTACGCAACCAGGCAAATAGAGAAGGTAAGAAGCTTAGATCTGCCTTTCTAGAGAAAAAAATAGAACAACTAAAGTCAAATCCAAATCCAAAAAAGTGGTGGGATTCCATAAAACAACTTGCGGGATATCCCAAGAAGAAGGCTTTTTCAACTCTTATTTTAAATAACCAAGTTGTATCTGGAAACGCGCTTGCGGGAAAAATCAATGACGCTTTTGCCTCAGTTACTCAAGAAATCATCCCACTAATTCCCACCTCTGTCATTGAAGAAAACAATTGTTCTGACATTGTACCACACTTTATTATTAACGAGATGGATGTGTATAACAAACTATCCACCATATCTATTTATAAATCACCAGGTCCAGATGGAATCCCTAACTGGGTCCTAAAGATGTATGCCTATGTGCTCGCTTCGCCTGTGGCCTCAATCCTTAATGCTTCCATCCAACAAGCAATAGTTCCAATAATGTGGAAAAAAGCAGACGTTATTCCAATTCCTAAAATACCTGTACCACTGATCTATATAAGAGACTGGATAGAGCATCCGTTGTCTGAAATTGAAGTCGGAAGTTGGCAACAGCCGCCATGTTGGATGGTCCCACTTTCGCTATATTTTACTGTTGCACAATTATAGTTTTCGCATATTAAGGCATTTTTCTCCTTCGGGTTCGGACAAACTTTTTTATCACGAGGAAGAAAGGACATGTGAAGCATTTAGAGAGAAAAATTGTAGTTATTTAGCCCCAAAATGTGGGGGAAAACGGAATTTGCGAGTTCGATGGAGCGAACTCCCAAGTGCATTGATGACAACTTTGAACAGACGAAGGCCGTTCTCATTCAGAATTAACTCACAATATGGAAATACTGCTAAAGGACCGAATGAATTCGGGAAATTTGATCAACTGAACAAGCTACACTACGAACAACTGCTGTGGTATTATTATATCATAAGCCAAAAGACCGGAATCAAACAATTAATTTAAGAATGCGATGTGCCCAACTGTATAGATCAGTGGATGTGCCTATAGTTGAACAATATATTTTCACTCACAGAAAACTCGGGGTAATGATTCAAATAAGTTATCCTGGCATTCACAGGATTAATCAGAATGAGTTTATTATTTTCTATGAGATAGGGTTATCTAATTTGGGCAATTGGGCCTACATTTGCCTACAACTAAAAATCTTGTATTAATTTTACAATATAATTAGTTTTGTGACTATACCTTTGCCAAGATGCTTTTTTTTTAGCCTGTTTACAAATGTTATCCACCACATCGTTGTGAAGTTTAACATATATATTAGCTTGATTTGTTTTGACTTTATATAAACATCAAACACTGGCCTTGTTGATCTACTTGTATAAGTACACACTGATAGTACAGTATTAGTTCTGCCACAATTTTCATAACATACAGAAGTCAGAGAACAGATTAAAAATTTATCATTATATAGTACATTTATACAGAATCAAACTACACAAGACAAAATACACTCATGAATTGTAAACATTTTCTTTAATCAAATCATTGACAAAGTTTGAAAACTATAAATGACACAGTTCAATTATATTCTGTATTAAGTTGTCATGTTGCTTCACCTTTATTGTTCTTCATTCATTGTTGTTTCATTTTAAACTACCTACAACATAACATACAAATATCACATTCAATTTTACAGATACTCACAAACAATTTTTTCATCAAAATGACAGGGAGTAAAATAGCTCAGCTGTTAATAAGAAACAATGTTGACAACTTAATTTCTTAAATACATGACTTGGACACTGGGCATGGAGTTTAATAAAACAAACTGGCTCGTTCTTGTTATGATGCATGCTACAGTTTACTTCTATGGAAGCACCAAACATTGTAAGTATTACAAACTTATAGAGTATTAACATGCTCCTATGTTGCCAAAGAAATATGCTGCTTGTCGAAATCTACTCACAACTCTACAAACCAATCTATCTTCTGTGCCATAATTTTACACGTCCTTCGGCTTTTTAAAATGATCTACTCGATTGTGAACATTCCACAATTACAGTATTATCTCACATTTGTATGCTACAAATCAGTTTATTAACCACCGGCCGTTTACAATGTTGGGTTTCCCGTTTCCTTGGTAAATAACCCTTCGGGAGCTATCCGTCCCCTTCGAAATTTCGTCAAAATATCAAGTTATTTACTTACGATTCAGTTTCCCTTCACGTTCTTAGGTCCTCCATAGTTCCATGATGTGTCCCGTTGCTTGAAATACCAAAATGGATTTGTGTTGTTCGTCTATTTCGTGATTATATGCGAAAACAACGAATTCACAACAGTAAAATATAGCAACTCACTCCTCATGGTGGGACCATCCAATATGGCGTCGCTTACAAATTAGGGCGTAACTTCCGGCTTCAATTTCTGAAGGCGCTCAGATAATAGATGCTCTATCCAGTCTCTTATATAGATCAGTGACCTGTACCTGCTGACATCACCAAAGATCTGCGTCCTATATCACTAACTGCCACCCTGTCCAAAATCTGCGAACGTTTTGTCACAGACTGGTTAATCGAGTTCCTAAAAGAAAAAATCGATCCCCGCCAATATGGTTCTTTAAAAAATTCATCGACGACGCATGCTTTATTAAGCTTTGTTCATCACTTATTAAGTGAAACTGACGCATCTAAGAACACTGTGAGAATCTTTTTTCTCGACTTTAGCAAAGCTTTTGATCTTATAGATCACAACATACTCTTACAGAAGTTAATCGACATAAACGTACCATCAACTATAACAAACTGGATAAGAAGTTTCCTCACGGAACGTAAACAACGTGTTAAATTAGTCCATTATGTATCAGAATGGAAAACAATCAACGGAGGAGTACCACAAGGAACGGTAATTGGACCAATACTTTTCCTGGTAATGATAAACGATCTTTTAGTGGATTGGACTGACCGATGGAAATATGTCGATGACAGTACTGTAACAGAAAGTATTGCTCCGGATTGTGATAGTAATTTGCAAGATCTGGTGGATTATATTCATAACTGGACTATAAATAATAAAATGAAGCTTAACGTCAAAAAATGTAAAGAATTAGTAATTGACTTTGCAAAAGAGAAACGCGCCTTTTCGCCATTAACTGTAGATGACGTCATTGTCGAACGAGTGAAATCTGCTCGTATCCTGGGGCTTACTGTCCAGGATAACATGTGCTGGAATGAGCATGTAAATCAAATTGTTAAAAAAGCAGGAAAACGGCTTTATATGCTAAGGCTTTTAAAACGATCGAGTGCTGACATAAAGACTCTTATTACCGTGTACACTACAATCATAAGGCCTGTCCTTGAATATGCATGTCAAGTGTGGCATTTCAACATTCAAGATTATTTAAGTGAAGACATTGAAAAGGTGCAAAAACGGGCAATGAAAATCATGTTACCACTATGCAGTTACAGGGAGGCCCTGGCCTGTACTGATATCCTGTCACTAAGAATACGACGTGAAAAACTCTGTGAACATTTTTTTGAAAAGAACATGAATAATATGAAGTTGGGAGATCTAGGAGTAAATATGATAACTTTTTATGCAGAACTGATCGTTTTCAGAAATCTTTTTTACCACAAATGATTTCAAAGAAAAACTGTCCATAATTTTAAATATACTTAACATTTTCGTAATAGAGAATCTTTTAATACTTTTATGAACGTGTGTAATTAATGTAATTTCCTATTTCCTATTCTTTTTAATGTACTGATATTCTTGCTGATGTAATTTAACCTCTTTGGTTACAAAAATTGGTTTTTAAATAAAAAATCTTTAATCTTTACTTAATCTTTACCATGCATAATAAATACTTCCGTATATACCGTTTTTTGAAAAACGGCAAACTACACTATTATATTAATAACAAAGCAAGAAAATGGTGAGCTGCCGAGAATTTCGACAACGAAATACTGACGTTTCACGCGGAGCCCTTCATTAACCTCGAGCCAACACGCTCTTTAGAAAGCAAAAAATAGTTTCTTATCTAAATATATATTTAGCTGTTATAATTTATCATTCAGAAATATATATTTTTAACTTTTTAAAAGTTTTGTCCACACACGTATATCAATTATCCTGTAAGGAATCATTCTGAGGGGGGGGGGGACAAATTTCCTAGGAAATGTGTCCCTGGGGGGCATATTTTTGGGGGGGGACAGATTTACTGGGACACCAGCAGGTAAAGCCGTCTTATATCAAGAATATAGTCGCTGACGAAAATACTGTAATCACGTAACTACATACAAAACAAAACAAACTAACCTGACTCTTACACTGCTGCATTAACAGCAAAAATAAAACAATTTGTTTTTATGATTTGGGTGAACACAAAAATGGTTAGTCTAACTTCTAACTGCATGCGCAAAAACGGTAATTTGACCGTGAGCAAAAGGCCTGGGACAAGCAGCAGAATAGAAATCCATTTTCGTATCTTTATTAACCTGTTGCAGCGTTCTGTATTTTTTATGAAACTGTTTGAAACTTCGTACCAATATTTAAATGATGGAAAGCTATATCCAGTTCAACGACGACTGACGATTTCCCAATAAATACGTGAAAATGACGGAATGTCGGAATCCCCATAAAGGACATCCGACATCCTGGCTCAGGACAGGGGGCCCCCCGGGTCTTGCCGGGCAGCGCCTATAGGAGTTACGCCATTGCAGACCCTGCATTTTTGGTCAGCTTAGGCAGGAATGGGTTAAGCACTTGGTTAACCCATTGCTACCTAGAATGGCTAAGGGTTCTTCCTTTGATGAGTAAACTTAAATTGTCTGGCAATTGACAGAGTAAAAAATAGAGGGGGTCATTTTTGGCTAGCTCAGGCAGGAATGGGTTAAGCACTTGTTAACGCATTGCTGCCTAGAATGCCTGAGGGTTCTCCCTTTGATGAGTGAAAAGACAAAGTTAAAAAAAATACAGGGACAAGAAGAATGGTATTGTTCAGGTCCCACCTTCTTCGTTGTACATGTACCTTGACGTAACTCAGTCTGCACTTCTTGAGAGGAGAAATAAAAAAACTCCAAAATACCTGAAGAATACATAAGTTTTATTACATCCAGTTTTTATATCTAGACTACTACATTGATTATATAATTTATAAGTTTGTTTAATTTTGAAAGGAAACATTACAAACAATGTTTGTTTAATTTGGCTTTATTTAAGATAAACATTGCAAATTAGTTATCTTTTATCGAAGAGTATAATGATTGCTTGGTTTGGTGCATTCTGGATTTGCTGGGAAGAACCTAAAACAGGTCTTTCCAGGGTATAAGCTATTTGCAAGAGATAACAAGTCGGGTTGAACTTCTGATTTTGAAATTCCTTTTGG
Source organism: Paragorgia papillata (assembly GCA_035771165.1). Classification (NCBI taxonomy): domain Eukaryota; kingdom Metazoa; phylum Cnidaria; class Anthozoa; order Scleralcyonacea; family Coralliidae; genus Paragorgia; species Paragorgia papillata. Next base: position 7,745,470 of record JAWNZC010000314.1, read on the forward strand.
CTTGTTGTTTGCCCAAACTGACACAGCCTCGCCTTTTATAGCTGTCCCAACCTTCCACGAGCAGCAACCCACAGTCCACATTGATTTTGGCTGAACAATAGGTTTTACATTTGGGTGTTTTGGAAGAGCTGGGCTTCCATAGGGCTGGGGTTGTGCATCTTTGTACGCTACAGGCCAACGCATTGTAGGAGTGAGGAATGCACTTGTTCCAATTCCTTTTAATTCATAATCAGAGACACCAGTTAGAAGGTGAAACTGTGAATCCCTGGCCTTTCCTTGACATCTGGTTTTGGCGTAATTGAATATTTTCTTCTCGTAATTTTGCCAAACACCGTCATTGAAATCACTGAACTGTGGGTAGGCGTTCAAATGTGTGTGGGTGATTTTCATGGTGTCATCATTATATGAATGTATTTTCATTGGGTTTAATTGACCTTCTTTGACAGACTCTGGGTATTTTCTACTTTCTCTACCCAAGTAAAGCATGTTGGTACCAGTCAGGATACTCGCTGGTAGATCACCAGTTATAAATTCTAAATTGTGATTAGAAAGAAAAAAAGACGAGAAAATATTAATAACGTATATTCATTCTTTCACGCATGGCTTTCCAGGACTTCTCCCCTTGACGACTAAAATCGTTTGGCGTTAAGCTGGATTTCCACTAGGCGTAAAATATCGCGCGCTCGACTTTTCTATTGTAAAAATTGAAATCGTTTTCTACTTCGTTCCACATGGAAACTTACAAGACAATAAAAAAGTCGAGGGCGCGACATTTTACGCCTAATGGAAATCCAGCTTTAGACAGAGTAAAAAGATGTGGCTTTAGACGGAGTAAAAACTAAAAAGATAAAGTTGTTCCACACAGGACTGCGTGGCGAGTTGTTTTTGTTTGATAATATCAAAATATTTTGAGGTTTTATCGATCTAAAATGCGACGTTTTGCGAACGATCAACATTCACTTCTCGGTAAATACAAAGCAACTTTTCATCAAATTCAGGAATATACTTACAGCATACGTTCTTCAAATCACGTTTGAATCCAATCGGCCGCGTATCCAGTTGGATTCAAACGTGATTTGAAGAACGTCTATGCTGTAAGTATATTCATGATTTTGATGAAAAGGTGCTTTGTTAGTTAGACAGCTATTCTGAATCGTATTTTGGCATATTTATCTATTTTACTGTAAAATTTCTTTGGATATCAACGTCAACGTATTGGTTTACTTATAATAAGCCTGGTGTGATACCACTGTTAACTCGCTTAAATGCAACATTTTAGAAATACTTCACAACTAAATGCGCTTACATGCTTTACAAATGTGCTTTAGTACTTCATGCTGATGATCGTTCGCAAAACGTCGCATTTTAGATCGATAAAACCTCAAAATATTTGATATTATCAAAAAAACAAAAAACTCGCCACGCAGTCCTGGGCTACCTATGATATAATCAGCTTTGTTTTGATTGGAATCTGCGATGCCTATTTAAACTAGTTATATAAAATTGTTCATTGAGTTATGGATGCACTTGGGGAAGTGCGTATGAGTTGGGAGGGCACTCTCGGCTATCGACCATCTCTTACGCTTTTTTTGTGCTCTCCCAACATCCCGCGTGTATCCATAACTCGATGGAACACGCCAAACCATGAACCATTTCTTAAGTAGTATCGTAAAAACGCCCGAGTTGTTCCAAACTTGTAAGCAAGTTGTTATAAGGTTGTTCCAACAAGCCCTCGCCACGGTGCATTCATGCTTTATGCCATATAAAGACCTCGGAAGAACAAAGAAAACCGACTCAATAATAAATTAATGACTAATACACCTTTTTTATGCTATTATTATAAGTAATACCATGACATGAGGAGATTAGTGATTAAATGTTCCCTCAGCCTCCCTCGGCTCTCCAGGACATTTAATCACTAATCTCCCTCATGTCATGCTATTACTTATAAATACATGAAGGGAATACCTACCATCGCCTTTGGTCCACCTATTCACAAAAAGTGTTTTGGCTTCAGTTAATTTCTTCATCTGATCATTCGTAAGTTTGTAAGCAGAAAACTCTGGGATGCCTCTATCACCGTTATACAGTATCGAAAACCATTGGCTTTTGTCCTTGACTTCATGGTTGGTGTAAATAAAATGAGTATTTGGAAGATACGTTAACGGTCCAGGTGGAAGGTTGCCAAGGAAACTGCTAAGATAGTTTCCAGTTGGGACATTTTTGGTACTCATTACCTCTCGACGAGATCTTTCCAATGTAGGGTCAGAAGAATTGCTCAAGAAGTCATAACTAAAGCTTACAGGTAGATAGGTCGGCTCATTGGAAAACGTCGGTTCATCGTCGGCAAACGTCGGCTCATCATCGGCAAACATCGGCTCATCATCGGCAAACGTCGGTGCCATTATTTTGACATGTTTAGCACTTGTGCACGAGGCTTTGTCTTCAACCTGTTCAGCACAGTAGTCTGGTGTGAGTGTTTTACCTGCTACTGTCACTGATGTAGGTTTGGTATTAGAACTACTCTTTAATTCAACGAATGTGAATTTCCTTTCTTTACACCAGTCTGTTTTGGCTATTTCTTTCAAGAAGTTTGCGTGAGTCGTTCCTTTCCCGTTCACAATATAATGACAATTATCTGCAAGAATAGACCTAATTATAATCTGACACAATCATAATTGATTGAGAAATAATAAAAAAAGAATCGGATGTCAAATGTTGCAAAATCACACCACATTACATCGCACCACATCACAGCAGATCACGTCACAGCAGATCACATCACATTACCTCACATCACAACATATTACATTACTTCATATTACTTACAACACACTTGATCCCACCACGGCACAGCAGATCACATTACCTCACATCACAGCACACCGCATTGCACCACATCAGACTACACCAAAGACATCACATTACATCACACCACATCATACCTCATTACATTACATTGCATTGCCTTGTATTACATTGCATTACATTGCATTGCATTACATTACACATTACATTACATTATACATTACATTACACATTACATTACACATTACATTACACATTACATTACACATTACATTACATTACACATTACATTACACATTACATTACACATTACATTACACATTACATTACACATTACATTACACATTACATTACATTACACATTACATTACACATTACATTACACATTACATTACATTACATTACACATTGCATTACGCATTACATTACATTACACATGCATTACATTGTATAGCATTTCATTACACATTACATTACATTACACAACACATTACGTTACATTACATTACACATTTATATTACATTACGCATTACATTACACATTACATTACATTACATTACACATTGCATTACATTACAGCACACCACATTATATACACATACCTTCGAGAGTTTTTTTCAGATCTGTCAAAAAGAAAAACAAAATTACTTTAATCTTCTTTACAATTAGATAATTATTTTTTTGGGAGAGAATGTATTATGATAGGTTTTCTGTACGCTCTATTCAAGAACTTTAAGAACAATTTAAGAAACTATTTTTTAATTTTTTCTGGGCAGCGTCGGACTCTCAAGTTTATGTATTTTACTCTGGCTAACAACGGACGATTTTACTCGCCAGTGGCAAAATCCACTGACTTCCACGCGTAATCGATAAAAACGCTCATTGTATTATTATGTCGTTATTATCAATTGATAAATTACAAATCAAGAGTTACAATTTCTTATAAGGATTTTTAACGGGCCCACAGTAATTGGTAATAACTGTTGTGGTTACCCCGCCTACTTTCATTATTGTTGATATGTATATATATATATGTTTATTTATTTTATATTTTTCTCTCTGTAAGTTGTAGGCAAAGTTTAATAAAATAAAATAAAATAAAAACGTGGCCGTGTCGAGGCATATCAAAGGCGTTCCAAGCAACCGCCATACGACACAGTTCAGACCACGGATCACAGGACCACGGTTGATTTTACGGAGAGAGGAAAACCGGAGGACCCGGCGGAAAACCCTCGAAGCTAGCAACACGGGATATTTTATACTCTCCAAAGTGGATATTTTCGAAAACATTATTTACACGTTCTAATATTATAGAAGTATTATAAGTTATTTTGGGACCTACCTTGACAATTGTTTGCTTTTCCGTTTCCAAAATAACCTGGTAGACATTCACATTCTCGTGTAGGTTTGCCATCGTCGATTTCATAGGCGTTTGCATTGCATTTAATTTTTTGTAAGTTGACACCTGCAGAACCTTAAAACATGTGTACGTTTTTATTATGTGGGAAAACTTTACTCTACTCTACTCTACTCTACTCTACTCTACTCTACTCTACTCTACTCTACTCTACTCTACTCTACTCTACTCTACTCTACTCTACTCTACTCTACTCTACTCTACTCTACTCTACTCCACTCCACTCCACTCCACTCCACTCCACTCCACTCCACTCCACTCCACTCCACTCCACTCCACTCCACTCCACTCCACTCCACTCCACTCCACTCCACTCCACTCCACTCCACTCCACTCCACTCCACTCCACTCCACTCTACTGCACTCCACTCCACTCCACTCCTGCTCTACTCTACTCTACTCTACTCTACTCCACTCCACTCCACTCCACTCTAATTTACTCTAATTTACTCTACTCTACTCTACTCTACTCTACTCTACTCTACTCTACTCCACTCTACTCTACTCCACTCCACTCCACTCTTTTCCTCTCTAATAATACAGTATTATGGCTGTTAGTTTTACCAACCTTTGATCTTGTTTGATTGTACTAGTGGTATTTTTCCTTGTGGAATATTTGTACGTTTCAGTATTTGTGTTTGTTTCAAAAACGCTTTTTAAAAAGATTAAAAGAAAACTATTAAACATGTTATCTTTATTTATTATATGAATATTATTTGCATTAACCTGCTTGCTCACAAAAACTGTTAATTAAAATAATGTTTTGTTAGTTACTTGTTTTTAAATCTTGCTTGTGGAGCAAGAACTAAGAATATCTTACAAACTCCAAGCTGAAAGCTCTTCCTGCTCTCAGCAGTTATCTGATTGAAAATTTCACCTTGGCCGCATGTGAGAAGAGTGCTTCCAGTTTGACTCTACCAAACACCACAGGTTTCCCCCGGACCAATGAGGGATGGCCCTTACTGGACGTCTAGGGGTAACAATTTAGATATGACTGATAGAGTTATCCAGTATAAATAAAGTTAGTTTAGTCTGATTTTCTCCTGTAGTAACACTGAACCAATAAGGGACGGGCCCGTACTGGACGTCTAGGGGTAACAGACTTACAACAAGTCAACAGGAACTGGGGGAAACAGTCATTCACCTACCACGGTGCTCAAGACTGGAACACTTTACCAGAAGAACTTCGGAACATTGAACTTTTTTCATTATTTAAACTTAAACTTAAGAAACATTTAAAACTTTAATTTTTAGTTTTGTAATTTTTCATTTATATTGTTCTTCCGTATCTGTTATACCGTACCGTTTCTGCTATATTTGTTATATATAAATATGTATGTATATGTTTTACCTATGCAGGGCAGTAGTGTATAAAGGCCGATTCTGGGACATACCTTAATGGCCGCCATTTGTTTACTAAAATTTGTTTTGAAAAGGATTGCGACCCCCTCCTGGATTTTAATTTAAAGATGGATGCCGATCCTGGGACATACCTTAATGACCGCCATTTGTTTACTAAAATTTTGACTTCCAAATTTTTGATTGCCGATCCTGGGACATGTTTTGAAAAGATTGACCCACCCCATTCTAAAAAGGTTCGCGAACCCCCTCCTGAATTTTTTAAAGATGGCTGCCAAGTTTTTGGGACTTTTTGGGATTTGGGGATTTTAAAGATGGTTGCCAAGTTTTTGGAAATTTTTTGAAAATGTTTGGGGGTTGGGGTTTTGGGGTTTTTTAAATAAAGATGAACAACAAAAGGAGTAACTTATGTCCAGACAGGGAAAAATGTATGTGGGTAGGTTTTACAAAATATCCAGGCAAGCCACCAAATATTATATATTTTAACAAAAGTACACACCCAAAAACAGTTTGCAACTATATACACCCAGGAGAAACCAAAGTCCAAATGTTGGTTAGAACAGGAGTTTACGACACAGTTTTTTGAATTGAACTATTTTTTTTAAAAAAAAATTAAAAGAATAAGAATGAACTCAAGAATTGAAAATTTAGAAGAATTAAGAAACCAATACAAAATATTGGTTGAAAATTCAAACATTGTTGAAATGAAAACAGTTTCAGACAAAATAGTTGCTCTAATGATGCACGAAATTTTGGATGACTTCCATTCATTAACAGAACTGGAAGAAATTCTTGAAGTGCTGATCGAACTACATAGTCTTACTACTGAGGTTCATGCTGAATTTGGAACCATTGATCATGAAATTTTAATAGGAATAGATTGCAAAACAGGTATTGCAGTAGAGATGGTTAATGACTTTAAAAATGGAAGTGCAGAAAGAGAAAGAGAAGTAGAAGCAGTTGAAGTTTTTGAAGATGATGATGAAGATGATGATGAAGTTTCAGATGAACTTGGGATTATTGAAAATGACGACCGCCAACTTTTGATAGAGGAGTGCATTGATGAACTTTAAAAATTACTGAACAAAAACAAAACTTTAAAACTTATAACAAAAAATGTTATAATTTTTCCTAAATAAATAATGAGTTATTACTATGGTTATGGAAGACCGAGGCGATCATTGGGTGAAGGTGGTACTGATTATGGAGACAAAATTAAAAAAATTGAAAAGAAATTACAAGACCTTGAAAAACCCAAAAATTACAAAACTGTTTTTGATATTAACTTAACAAAAGCTGGCAAGCACTTTGAAACTGTTGGTGGCGAAAGAAGACTAATTCAAGCTCGACAAGGCAACTCTGTTTTGTGGCAGGATGACAAAACAAAGGCTCCAACATTTGGTTCTGATCCCACTGGTCCGGGCAAAGATTACATTGAAAACAAGGGTGGCAATTATATGTGTTTCTGTAACACCGAAATGCAGTTTAATGATGTTTCTGTCTTTGTTGTCTGTACTGTTGTTGACACATCTGTTGCCAGATCTTCTACTTGGTGTTATCTTATTGGAAATGATAATGGTAATTATGACAAATTTTTAAGTTTCAAATCATACTCTTACTCCAAACTAATTATTGGTGGCATAAGAAATGGTACTAAAAAAATTATAGATGTTAACGTTGGGCACAGCATTCTTAGTAAACACATAGTTTCTTGTCATTGGTTGGGAACAGGAGGTGCCATATATTTAAATGGTGTCCTATGTCAAGGATCAGAATTTAAATCGGATCTTGCGGATATTGGTAGTCCATTTGGTTCTGTATTTGTAAATAAAAGATTGTCTGGAGCCCCATCCACAGATGAAGAACTAAAAGGAAAAATTTATGGAATTAAAATTGTCCATGGACCATTATTGCCAGCCGAGATTGTAAAAATTAATAAGGATATGATGAAGGAATATGGGAACTTTATTTGAAAAAACTTTTGTAAAAACTTTAAAATCTTTACCAAGATAAATAATGAGTTATTACTATGGATATGATGACCCAGATTATTCTTATGGAGGAGGTGGTGGTGCTGACGGTGAGCCTGGTCCACAAGGTGACACAGGTGCCAAGGGTGACAAGGGTGACAAGGGTGACAGAGGTTTGATAGGTGCTACTGGTGCGACTGGTCCAAAAGGAACAAAGGGGGACCAAGGTTTGACTGGTAACACTGGTCCAACAGGATCCACAGGACCAACAGGCAACACTGGTAACACTGGTAACACAGGTGCCAAAGGTGACAAAGGTGACGAAGGTTTGGAAGGTCAAAGAGGTTTGACGGGTGACAAAGGAAACAGTGGGGATAGAGGTGCACAAGGCCCACAAGGTCCCAAAGGTCCAACAGGAACAGCTGCACAAAAAGGTGACCCAGGACCAAAGGGTGACAAGGGTGACAAGGGTGACAAGGGTGACAGAGGTTTGACAGGTATGGCTGGTACAGATGCTCATAAAGTAGGACCCAAAGGTGACCAAGGCTCCACCGGTAACACAGGACCAAAAGGGGATAAGGGGGATCGAGGTTTGACTGGTTCTAAAGGTGACAAAGGGGATGCTGGAATTAGAGGACCACAAGGAAACAAAGGGGATAGGGGTGTTTTTGGAACTGCTGGTGCAACAGGACCACAAGGTCAAAAAGGAGACAAGGGTGACCATGGTACCAGTGGTGCGACTGGTCCAAAGGGTGACAAGGGTGACAAAGGTGACAAAGGTATGGCTGGCACAGCATCTCAAAAAGGAGACAAGGGAGATCCTGGTGACGATGGTGCGAAAGGTAACAAAGGTAACACAGGATCCACTGGCCCACAAGGTCCACAAGGTGCACAAGGTCCACAAGGTTCTCAGGGTCCACAAGGTGCCAAAGGAACCACCGGTAACACCGGTTCTCAAGGGCCAAAAGGACCACAAGGTGTTAAAGGAGACAAGGGAGACAAGGGTGACGAAGGTTTGGAAGGACAAAGAGGATTAACAGGTGACAAGGGTTCCAGTGGTGACAGAGGTGGTATTGGACCACAAGGAGTAAAGGGTGACAAGGGTGACAAAGGAATTCAGGGACTCCCAGGTGGCAAAGGATCAACTGGTTTGAGAGGTTTAAGAGGTCTAAGAGGTGTTACAGGAATTACTGGACCTGCTGGAACTTTTGCACAGTTGGTAAAATACAAAAAAGATTCTGGAAAGACAAATCATAAAGGGGGAGCATGGGACAACACAAATAACGTTAGCACCCTGCTATCATTTACATCTACCCATGATACCGGAAAATATTTGGTATCATATTGGTTTACGCTACAACCTGATGGTCTAAAAATTGATCAACAATCTAAGCAAACTGGTTGGTATGCTTCTTCCTACAGAGCTTTTTTTGACCTAAAAACAAACCTATATCATGGAAGTGTTACAGACAGATCAAACAAACTTTCAGGTTTGGAAACCATAACAATGGGAAAAACATACAATGAAAGGGACCCTCACCATATTTTTTGTCAAGGGATTGCCACCATTAAAAAAGGAACTCAACTGGCTTTACACTCTTATTCTGGTTCTGTGGGGGATGACTATACTTTCCTGTTTTTCAATGTTTGGGATGTTGAAATCAACCTTCTTAAATTGGGTTGAAAAAAATAAAAGAAAGAATGGCTATGTTTAAAAATCAAAACACATTTTCAGCTCTGTTGTACAAAAGTTTCAGCAAAGAAAACATTACCCATATGGACATTTTAAACAAGAGATCATATTCTGTAAAAGATGAAGAGGATCTCCTAAACAAATATACAAAATCCTACAAATATTTGACAAGTCTTGGAAAGTTTAACAAATATATTTTGGAAAGGACAACAGACATTGGACCTGTCATTGTTGATATTGACCTTTGTAAGAAAATTAAGGAACCCAAACCACTATACACAGAAAAACAAGTCCTAAAATTGGCAAAACTATTTCAAAAAATATTGAAAGAACTTCTTGTAGACCAAACAAACTTAAACTGTTTTGTTTTGGAAAAGCCAGGTTATTTTAAAGAAGGAAAGTATAAGAATGGTTTCCATCTTCATTTTCCACATGTTTGGTTATCCAGAAATGAAAGATTCTATATTAATGAACTCGTTCAAAAGGAAACGAAAATCCAACTTGACAATTCTGTCATCGCTGGCAACTGGTTTTTGTATGGTTCTAAAAAGAGTCCCGAGTCAGACCCATATCTTTTGAGTTACATTATTGAGGAGGAAAGGAACAAGGTGGTTAATTATTATTTGGATCAAGAATTAATATTTTTACTATCCGTTAGAAAAAAGCCATACACAAAAGCTAACAAACTATCTTTTTTACCAGAGATTGAACAGAAAGAAAAAAGTGGTATCATTATTAACTTTGATAACCACAAACAAAAAGATGAGGAAGAGTTAAAAAACTATATTGAACAGATGCCAAAAGACATTGCTGAAGATTACACATCCTGGAGGTCTGTCGGGTTTGCACTATATAATGAAAGTCATGGGGAAGATTATGGAAAAGAACTTTGGCATGAATTTTCCCAAAAATGTCTAGAAAAATATGATGAAAGTGAGTGCGACAAATTTTGGGAAAACCCTGTTGAGACATTTTTTTCAATTGGGACACTAATCCATTATGCAAGTTTAATTTGTAAAGAAAAGAAGAAAAGGAGAACAATAACTTTGAAAAAATATTTAGTTAAAAAAATTGAGGAGGATTAAACCATTTCCAAAATAAAATAAAAAATGTTGTCAATGATTAAATACGAAACCACTGAAACCCCTGTTTTTACTCCCCATTTCAAATCTGTTCAATGGACACAACCAGGAAAATTTACATGCAGATGTGGTAAAGTTTTTACAGACCAAAACAAACTCATTAACCACACATTTTTTCCAAAACAAACCAGAGTTACTTTTTCATTGATTGTAACAACAATTCTTCCAAATGGTTATTGGTTGAAAGCAACTTCAAGACAAATCCCAACTAGTTGTTTTGAACAAATTTTAACTAGTTGTTGAATAAATTTTAACAAATTAATAAATGGAACCAGAACAAAAACCAGAACCAGAACAAAAACAGGAGATCAAACAGGAGCAAACAATTACAAAAACTCCTCCACCCATTCGTGTCAAAAACCCCAAAAGAGTTGCCCAAGGCAAAAAACTTGCTGCCATAAGTAAGGAAGCAAAATTAAGAAAGAAAGCCAGAATTGAAAAGGAAAAAGCTGAAGAACCTGTTGAAGAAGGAAGTGGTGTTAGCATTTCAACAACTTGTGCAATACTTGGTACAGTTGCTGCCCTTCTTACGACTTACATTACCTACTCCAAATGGAAAAAAGAGCCAGAAGAAAGCAAAGACAAACCCCAAAAGTCCAAAACAGTTTTCAAGGATCTTTCGAAATATGATCTCTAAATTTTTAAAATGAAATTCTTTCCACAATTGGAAAGAAATTCAATAAATATGATTGTCAACTCTTATGCGACAGAATGTCTCTTTGGAAGTAAAACCTGGTTTAATATTGGTAAACTCATATTTTTAATTTCAAAAGGAAGTTATGATGGATACAAACTTTGGTTGTTATATAGTAAATATGATTCCAAAAACTATAATGAAAACCATTGTTATCATTTATGGGCAGATTTTGATTGTTTGATGCCAGAAGAAACCGAAGATGAATTTTTTAATAATTATTGAAACTTTTAAAACTTATAACAAAAATGTTATAATTTTTTACTGTTTGGTGTTACCAAGTTTTACAAAGTTTTCGGGATTGGGATTGCCAAACCTTACAAAATATAATTTTTCCTAATATAATAAATGAATACAGAGAGAGAAGTTGAATTAGAACCCGGTTTTAACCGGTTACACAGAAGTTCAATAACTGGGGAACGAGCCCGGAATGTAATTACTTTCAACCCCAATTCTGCCAATGCAGGAGAAGTTGTTTACATCCACATTCCAAAACTCAAACCAGGGACAACATTAGTTCCTGACAAGATGTTCCTCCTGTTCGACTTTAAGAACAAGAACACAAAATCTTGGTTTAATAACAATCTTGCAAGACAACTCCAAGAACGTTTAGAAGTAAGATTTGCAGGAGAAAAAGTTTATGACAACACAGGAGAGAGTCTTTTGGGAACTTACAAAGATTTGTGGTTGGACAAACATGAAAGAGCCAACATGATCGAAGATGGTATCGCGACAGAAAATCAGCGAAAACTTATTTCGAAATCTGATGATGCTTCTTCTGACACATATGCTGCTGTATATGGGACAAAACAGAGGATCAAGTTGGACATGATTTTAAAGGATCATGGGTTATATGCACCACACAGTATGGCGAATGATTTACAATATATCATTACTCTTCCAAAAGCCACCGATATTATGACAGCCCAAAACAGTCAATCTGTGGCTGGTTATGTTCTGGAAAATATTGAGTTGGAATATGAAACCATAACCAACTTTGCCTTGGTCCAGGAGATTGAAACCTCATACCAAGCAGGAAGAGCCCTTTCCTTTGAACATGTAACTTTGATGAAAACCACACCATGGGCTGCTGCCACAACATTAATTAATGAAACCATTAATCTGCCAAGAAAGAGTATGAAAGCAGTTGTAATGTTGTTTACAAAAGCAACAAGAGGAGGGTCAGAAGAATTTGTGTACCCCAACATTGAAAGAGTCAAAATTACCATTGAAGGAGTCCCAAACAGCATTTACTCCCAAGGCATCCCAAAAAGGAGATTGTTTGAAGAGGCTGAGCGACTTTTCAGACATACCAACTATCCAACAATTCAAGCTGATGAATTCTTTACAGAAAACCAGTTTGCACTTGTTGTGGATTTAAGATCAATTAATGACAATGCTGTGTATGGAGATGGTACAAAACTTATGACCACACAATCTGGGATTATGTTGGAAATTAAGAAGAAAGCAACAGCAACAGATTTAAGATGTCATGTTTTCATTCTGTCAGATGGCTTATTGAAAGTCCAGGGAGGAGCATTCCAAAGTGTTAACTATTAAAAACTTTTGATAAAATATAGGGGGGGGGGAATAGTATTAAATTCTATAAAGTGTTCAGTAGTTCGGTAAAAATATTGGCAAGACTTGGTAAATCTTCCAAAATAAATGGAAACTGAAACTGAAGACCCAAAACCATTTAACATAATTATTGTTGGAATGACAAGTTGTGGAAAAACCCACTACCTCTTAAAAAATTTAGAAGAAAATTATAAAAAAAAATTTGAAAACATAGTTTTAATATGTCCCACCTTCATATGGAACAAAACATATTTAGAATGGGAACATTTACATGATCCAAGATTCTTTGTTATCCCATGCGACCAAGATGAGTCAGAAGATTTCCTAAAATATGTTGTGGATTATTGTAAAGGAACCCCAAGTCTCATTATCCTGGATGATTGTGCTTCTGGACAGAGTGTAAAAAACAGGACCAGCGAATTGGTAAAACTTGGTTTTGGAGCCAGACATATGAATATTAGTACAATAGTTGTTACCCAACAGTTGACAAGTATTGCAAAACCATACAGAGAAAATATTTCAAAACTGGTTACTTTTTACAACCCAAACAGAAAGGATATGCAAGTTATTTTGGATGATTATTTGGATATTCCAAAGGAGGAGGAAAAAAAAATAAAAGAAACATTAAAGTCAAAAAAATATTCAAAATTGGAGATCAATTTAATCCACCCTTATGACCACAAAATAGTTGAACCATTTGGAAAAAATTTAATAAATTTTTAAGATGATTGATGATGACACCACATAACCCTAAATGATGTCCAGAAAGATTGGACTGTTGAAAGGGTCATTTGTGTAATCCTAAACCCCATCCCAATAAATGAGGAACCTAAGAATATTGTTGAAAAACGGAGAAACAACAGTAAAATTTGAAGATCCTTTGATCATTGAGGATACAAAACTAATGGTCAAAGATGCGACAGTTTTTTGGGATTACAATAATCTAACTAGTCCAACTTTTGTTATGCATGGAACCAAAAAAATTAGTTTCGACAATGGTTATTGGACTGTTGGTATGATTATGAGGGTTTTAAAGGAAAATGAAATAAAGTCAGAATTACTCCCATATAGTTGTAAAATTAGATTATTCCCAACAAGAAATCTTTCCCTGCTTAAACTTGGTCCTTTGCTAGGATATCCAGAAACAACAGTAATTAGGGGAGGAGCAAATCTTGTCAGTCCAGAAACAGTCAACATAAATCTTGGAATGAGATTTGTTTGCATATCTTGCGAGATGATTGATGGAACTAGGACATCATTTTCAGGAAAACGGGACAGAACAGCTGCAGTGCTTCCAATTACAACAAGACAACTATTGAAGGGATCAGTGGAAAAATTTGCAAATATTAATTCCGAGGCAATGTTGGATAATGGAGTTTACAATGAACTCAAATTTAAAGTTGACCACAATGTTGGGGATATTCTTCTTGAGATTTTCCTATGTCCACAGAATTATGAGACTCCATAATAAAAGATGGTTATTGATGTTGATAAATATAATTCTAGCAAAGATTTGTTAAATTATTTGGTAAGATTGGAATTAATTCTTAAAAACAACAAAGACCAAAATTTGACAAACTTAAAGGTGTCTATAAAAAATTTGATAGCTTCTTTAAAAAATTATGTAAAAGTAATTGAAATTTTGAAAATTTTTTAAAACTTTTCTCAAAACTTTCATTAAAACTTATAACAAAAAAAAATGTTATAAATTTTTACTTTCCTCAAAAAATGTTATAATTTTTTTTAATATATTAATAAATGAATAAGAACGAGGTTGTAAATGAACTATACGAAGCAGCTCTAATTACAGTTTCAGCTGTTGGTGTCAGTATGGTTGTCAAAAAATTAACAGGACAATCTTTAGCAGCCCCAGCAAGTATCAAAGAAACAGCAAAACTTGGTCTTGCAGTTGCAGGAGGATTGTTTGTGGTAAAAATGGCACAGGACAAGGGATACATCCCGAAAAATGTGGATCCAAAGAAATTATAAAGATTGGGAATCAAGAGAACCAAATGAACCATCAATGAAAATCTTGGTTGTTTCCAAACCCAAAAACTTGACAAAATAAAATTTGAACTGCAAAAGTCAAGAATACCAAAGTCTCGTCCAAAGAACCAAAAATGTTGTCCGTTAAGATTGGACCTTTGCTTGGTTGATGATTGGACTAATGTTTGGTTATCTTTAAAATAAAATGGCATCAATGATAGCAGGAGGGTTATTTAATGCGGTTGCCTTTGCAGGTGCCGGATATTTGTTCCAGTCATTTAACAAACATGGTTATGCAACTGAAATTAAAAGACATAATTTAGCAACAGAAAGACTTCAAAAAGATAAAGAAAAATTCTTTGAAAATGAAATTAAAAGGAAGGATAAAGTTAGACAACTCCAAGACGAAATCAGGGATGCAAACTACGACATGGTAGTAACATCAAAAGCTTTCCAACAACTCCATGAGATCCAAGAAGAAAAACCAGTTGAACCAAAACTTGAAGATTATTACCAACCAAATGATGAAATGAAAAAATATATGACCATTACCGTAACACTTTTGGGAGCTGGTGCTGGTTGGCTTCTTGCAGTCATTGTTTGAAATTTGGTAAAAATTTATAACATTTTTTTGTTATAAGTTTTGAGAAAAGTTTTAGAAAATTTTCAAAGATTCTTTCCTTCTTCAATAATTTTTGTGTACTCTTTGCACTTTCTGAACCCACTCATCTCCTCTATTTTCAAAACATTTTCAACAGTGAGAGCAGTCCCAAACATTTTGAATCCTGATTGGTATACTATGTAAGCATTGTTTTTTGGAGAATAGTTTAAAATATATCTTATTTCATCAAATGTTCTTAATTCTGCCAAAGATGGTTTTTTCATTTTTTTCATAAGATCATCTCTTTTGCAAATTCCCAAAATAATGGACATAATGTATTTAACACTGAAATTTTTGTCTGAGACCAAACCCAAACCATTGAGACGATCTTTTGTTTCTAAAAAGAATTTCATGATTTCATACCCAACAATTTTTTCTTCCTTTGGAAACATATTCCAAAACATTTTTTTATAATTTTTTTGTGGGAGTGGTGATGGTTTTCTATGGTTGGAAGCATGCAACTGTTCCAGCTGCGTACAACATTTTCCACAAATTATGAACCCTTCAATTTCTTCCATTTTTGCCATACAACATCTGCTTTTGTTATTGTAAGTTTCAAGTTCTAAAAGACTTTCATTAAAATCTTTTGGCCCCTCTTCTTCGGGGGTTTCAATGATTGGAAAGTTTGAAATATTAAATTTTCGAAATGCCATTACTTTTATTTAAATTAATCTTGCTATCCCTTTAAATAGTATGAAAACAGTTCCAATTGAAGCCCCAAAAACTTCTGGTAATCTGTCATCAGTTTTTTCAGATGTTTCAGATGGTGTAAGGATTCCTGGTTTATATTTTAAAGGTTTTGTGGAAGGTTTTCCAAAAGTTTCGCCAATTTTTTTACTAACAGGTCCCAAAGATTTGCCAATATTGAGATTCCTGTTAAGTCCAAGAGACATCCCAGTTGTTGCCAGTGTTAAAACATTATTAAAACCACTAATTGGATTAATTAAAATTCTCATGTCAGATGGGATCAAAATTAAACCCGGACTTATGGCAAAATTTAAAACAACATTTGTGGACTTAATGGCTTGTCTCATATTTGAAATGGAAACAGTAATATCATCCTGGGCTATTGTGTCCTCCATTAATTTTTTAAACACCTCTTGTGTTTGTAAACTTTTAGCACCCTCACCAACAATAACCCACCTCGTCTTTGCCTGTGCTCCCAAAACGCAGTACACAAAAGATTCTAAAGATTGTTGGAATAATTTCTGACCGAGGAGTGTTAATCCGTTGGAATCTTTGGGTACAAAATGTTTAAAATCATCCGGATATCTAGAACCAGCTGACACCAATTCTTCATAAGTGTTTACTCTTCCATAACTTTCTTTTGTTAAATTTACATATCTGACTTCATATCCAAGGTCTTTCATATCTTGTGTAAATTCTTTTACATTTTGTGTTGAGTTGCTAATCTTTTTAACCCAAACATCGTTGGGATTGTGTTGTAAAATTTTTATGGTTTCAGGTGTTAAAAACCTTCTGAGTTTGTTAGGATGTTTTAGAAACCTTCTAACCTGAAAAACATAATGATAATTAACAATGCTTGTCAAAAAAGAAGACCGAAATCTTTTAAAATTATTTTGAAAATGCTTGTTAGAAATACCACACAAGTAGCTTGCAACATAACTGGCAGCAATGGCTGTAAAATATGGAATAGTGAGGAAATCATTTATGTTTGGATTCCTTGTTTTCAATGGTTGTTGAAAAGTTAAATCGATAGGAATCAAGTTTACAATAAAATTTTCTTTTTCATTTACAAAAATTGTAATGGTGTTGATGTTTACAAATGCTTTTGGTTGTTTGGAAAATTTTTGGACTAATCCAAAAACATCCCATTCTTCGGGCCAATTTTTAGATTCTGTCATTGTTTATTTTAAAGGTGGTACCACATGACCCTAAATGACGTCCGGAAAGATTGGACTGTTGGAAGGGCACATTTGTAAACAACAAAATAAATGGAAGATGAACTTTTACTTATTGATCTCGAGCTTAGAGATATTTACTACAATCCTGTAACTGGTTACCAATCCATGGAAAAACTTTATCAAGCTGCTGTAAAAGAAAATTCCTCAATAACCCGAAAACTGGTTAGAGAATGGTTGCACAGCCAAAAAGTTTTTACTTTGCACAAACCTATCAAAAAACCAAGAAAATACCAAAAAACATTTGTTAAAAATCTTGCTGACCAAATGCAAATGGACTTGGTGGATATGGCAAAATTTGGTTCTGAAAATAATGACCAAAAATGGATCTTAACAGGTATTGAAATTTTGTCAAGATTTGGTTTCGCTGTCCCTGTTAAAAGGAAAAGTACTGTTGCTATGGTGCCTGGGGTTTCCAAAATGTTGGAAGAATTTAAAAAAAGATTTGGCAAATATCCGGAAACAGTACAGTTTGACGAGGGGAAGGAGTTTTACAATGTTGGAGTAAAAACTCTTTTGAAATCTTTAAACATAGAATATTTTTCATCCAGATCCCACAGAAAGGCTGCAATTGTGGAAAGATTTAACAGGACTTTGAAAACCAGAATGTGGAAATTTTTTACTTTTAAAGGGGACAAGGAGTGGTTAAATAATCTTGAAAAATTTGTGGGAAGCTACAACAACACCATCCACAGCACTATTAAAATGAAACCCAAAGATGTCAATGATGGCAACCAATCCAAAGTTTTTTTAACTCTGTATGGAATTCCACCTCTTGAATCCCAAGTAAACCCAAAATTCAAAATTGGGGACCATGTCAGGATCCAAAAATACAGAAAAAACTTTGCAAAAGGTTATGATCCAAATTTTACAAATGAAATTTTTACTGTGTCAGCGGTTTTCAGGGGAGTTCCAGTTATGTATAGAATTCGAGATAAGGAGGAAGACATTATGGGAAAATTTTATGGTGAGGAGTTGGTTAAAGTTGTTGGGGAACAGAATTAAAAAAAATGCCAAGATAAACAATGGATGACATTGGAATGGATAATCTTGGAATGTCTAACATACCAGAAGATGAGACAGGAACAGCAGAAACAAATTTTGGTGGAACCTTTGAATCATCTTTTAACCAATCATATTTTGATGAACTTAACGAACTTTTTGGTAAATATGATGAAATTTTTGGTGAGGACCCCAGACAGTTTGAAGAAAATGAAAGAGAAAAAATCATTGAAAGAATTACCAAAAGGCCTGTACGGTTTAAAGGAGAGTCTGAAAAATTATTCCGAAAAAGAATGAAAGACTTCATAGCAAATGAGTCAAGAAGACAAAGTTTGGATGTTACAAAGCAAAAGAAGGAATTCTTTTATAAAAATTTGAGACAATCAATAGTTGGGAATGATGGCAAAGCAAGCAAAAAACTGTTGAAGGATAGTGCGTTTTCCTATGACCCAAAAACATTTGAGGTTGATGGGCTAAAGTTTGAAAAAGTGCTAGTTCTTGTTAGAGATAAAAGTACCGATGAGTTTGACTTTTCAAAAGGAAAAGGGGAAAAAGTTGAAAACAAAATTATAAAATTTAAGGGACTGTTAAAGGAAGCAAAGGCCGAACATTCCAAAACTGGAGTTGGTTACATAGAAGATGAGCTTAACATATCCCCACAAGCCGCAGAAGCAGTTCAAGAAGATGTTGCCAGAGATTTAGGTGACCAAGCGACAATATTGATGGATGCCTTGTTTGCAAATGCAGAGGAAAATGAATTTGATAGCAATCTTAGTAATCTTTTTGGCACAGTAAAAGACAAAACTGCACAAATTAATCAGCTATCTGGGCAGAACAGGTGGGATTTCATAGAAGGTAACAAAGTTGCTGCCGAAGCCAACCAAGAACTTTACGAAGACAAAGGTGATGCTGAACAAAATCCCACTATAAAGCAACTTTTCAAAGGTATGGCAAATGTGTGCAGGGTAAAAGCTGAAGAAATGAGGCTGTTAAATAATGAAAAACCAAAGGAAAAAGCAACAGAACAAATGATGGAGGATCATGTCATAACCAGATTCGAAAAATTTAAAGAATGGGCTAAACAAAACATGGGAGTTTCGACAGCCATTGCCATTTCCATAGCTGGGATTATTACAACTGTTGCACTGGCTGGAAAAGCTGCTGTTGTAACGACTGCAAAGGCAACAGGAGCATTAGGAAAAGCATTGGCGAAAATTGCGAAAGCTGCTTGGCCCATAATAGCACCAATTCTTAGCATATTGGCAACTGCATTATCATGGGGAGCAAAGGGGTTGGCATGGTTGGCAAAGAATTTGTGGGTCCTTGCAATAGGTTTGACATATTTTGTTTACATAGAATACAAAAATTATAAAAAGAAATAACATAATAAATGAACACAGAATATGCAAAAATGGAAGAACCAGAAGAATCGCAAGATTTGAACCTTCGGGAAAACTTGATCCGCCTATCCTTTGCAAAAAGGATCAAATATTCGGAAGCATATCTTAAAAAAGCATCAATGGGTCAGTTGGAGAAAATTAAGTTAAATTATGATAGGGAACAACTTGAAAAAACGACATCCTTGTTGACAGAAACTCTTGTTACAAAATTTTCAGAGTTAATGGAACAGTTAGAATTGGTGCAAGATGATGAAAAGTTGGATGCTGAACTTTCTTCAAACAAACTTTTCTGCGATGATGTTAGGTCATTGGTTTTGAAAGTCTCGCCATACATTCCAATGATTGGATTATTAACAGGTGGGATTATTATTGCAAAACATGTTTGGAACAAGGGTCCGGGTTTAAATAAAGATGTTTCAGTACAAAGTGATGAAAATATTGATGAAAATTTCAATGGTGGCAGTTCTGTTAATCCCAGTGACAGTTGAACTAATATTGCTTAAAATTTTACTTTTTTCCTAATTTTTGATAAGTTAGGAAAAATTGAATTTAAAAGAATGGTTTTTTAAAAGAATAATAAATGGGAATCAAAGAAATGTTAAAATTTGAAGCTGAACTTTTAAAAAATAAGTTACATGAAAAATTACATAAACTTTATACACCAAATTTCGACCCGGATTATTTATCATTAACAGAATTAAAAATTTTGGCTTTTGAAAATGGGATACCACCTATTAGTTTTACACGAAAAACATTATCCGAAAAGCTTAAAATTCCATTTGAACCATATGAAAACATGGGTCATCCAGATTATCATGATTGGAGTTCAGTTAAAATAACATTTAAAGAGGTTGGTGGCACTGACAAAATTAAGTTTCCAAGTAAAGTTGCTGCTGGTGATGCTATTGGAATGGTTAACACTTCCATCGACTATCATTACAAAAACAAAAAACCAGTTGAGTATAATGGGAAGCTCTGGAATATTAGTCGCTCAATACCTTATCAAAGTAGATTCCACAACAAAGTGTTAGAAAATGAAATAAAACTTTTGCAGGAACAACTTAGTAGTTTAAATCCGGAAATGATCAAACACACATTCAACAAACCAATTCCAAAAGCAGAGTTGGTTAATCTAGCTTCTGAAATCGGAATTCCGAATCCACTCAACCTCAACAACAAAACACTTTGTTATGAACTTGGTTTACCTTTTGTACCATATAAACCATGGCCAACAAATGATAAAATACCTATCAAAGTTCTGTTTTCAGCAGTGGTACCATTTGAAAATGAAACAATTGAATTTTCAAGTTTGACAGAAGCAGCTTTGGTATTAGGTTATAAACACGTTACCGGTATAAATTATTGCATAAATAATAAAATAATTGTTTGGTATAATGGGAAATATTGGTCTGTAAAACGCAAATAAAAATGGGAAACTCAAAGTCCAAACCAAAAGAAAAATTAAACAAAAATCATATTTCTAAAAAAGGATTCCAGTTGGGATTACGTTTTGGAAGAGATGACCTAACCATGGAAGGCAACTTGCAAATAGGATGGACAAACAAAACAGTAAAAAATTATACAAAAGTTCCAAGTTGTAAAAAATCAACATCTTTAGAATCTTTAAAACCAAATAAAATAAATGATATTGTTAACAAGGATTCAAAATTGGTACCGACAAATTCGGAAACAGCGGAGGACAAAACGTAACACACTTCTTAGGGAAAAATGGGTACAAAATGAAAAGGATCGTTGGATGCACAATGATGTTAGAAATGAACATTATTATTGAAATTTTAAAAAAAATCTCTTATTTTTCAAAAATAAGAAATTTAAAAAGAAACACCATAATAAACAATGACAACTTTAACACCTGAAAACATTAATAATTATTTACGAAATGAAGAAGAAAAACTTGAAACCGATCGTCAAAAAAAACTAGAAGAACTCAAAAAACTTTTTAAAATTCGAATGGGACTAAGAACAAGTGGAAACAAAAGACTTAAAGAAATACGGGAAGGAAATTTTCCACCAACATATCTTAAAGAATTAAGACAAATTGGTAAAAAACTTGGTGTCAAAGGTTCCCACAGTTTAAATTTAAAAACTATTTGCGAACGACTTAACATCCCATTAGTCAAAAATGAAGTTTATGACAAGTTCCACAGAAATGTTATCAATACACCTGTAAAAATAACATTTACTTCTGCTGCTGGAAACACAATAGAATTTCCAAGTATTTACAATGCTGCCCAAAATTTACACAAAAACCCAAGTTTCATCCCATATTGCATTAAAAAAAACATGGAAGTTATGTTTAATGGTAAATATTGGTCCGTAAGTCGGTAAAATTTTTTTAAAATCCACATATATAAATAGTAGTCGACTGTTTTCTAAGACTTTCAACATCTAGTAAGCTTTTGTCATGATCTTTTTTTTGAAAATTACTATCCAATGTTGGGTAGTAATTTTTTTATGAAGTTTTTTAAAATGTAAGCCACCATAATACAAAAATAACATTCAAAATAATGACTCCAACCATAAAAACACCAAAAAATGAAACTCTGTTTACTTGTTTAACAATTTGGTTTTCAAAATAATCAAAGGCAACTTCAATATCAACATTATCATCCATTTTTATTTTATAAAAAAAATTCATATAGTAATAAAGGATATGACAAAGTTTACAACTGATCCCAAATTATTAAAAATTCGGGAAGCTGCCCGTCTTAGAAAACAAAGGCAGCTGAAAAGGGACAAGGATTTAAATCCCTTCAAACCCGAAAGACTTGCAAAACTTCTGGAAAAACAGAAGGCAAAGGAGTCAAAACAGGTTACAAAAGATCAACTCAAAGATCATTTAAAATCCAAAAAACTTGACAAAAAACTTGCCAACAAGGAGCAGAAAAAATGGACCAAAGAGATCAAACAGGAAGAGGCAAGGCAAGACAAAATTAGGTGGGACAAGAAATGGTTGGGGGTTGGCAAAAAACTGAAAAAAACTAGACAAGTTGTTGGCAACAAACTAACAAAGATTTTTAGAAAAAGGACAAGGGCTAACAAAAAAGTTAGGCAAACGGTACCAATTTTAATTAAAACATTTGCAAAAGGAGCAGCAGAACTTTACGAAATTTCAGGTCAAAATTACAAAGATCCAGTTGTGTTTTTGGAACAGACAACAGCTGGGGTTGAAAAACTTATTAATGGGATTGAAAATTCCAAAAAAGTCAAGACAACTCTTATCTGTAAACTTGTACATTACGATCATGTTGAAAATTTGGAAGAAGTGGACCTTTTCTACTTTACTTCAAACATGAAAGCCATGACAACCCAGGAAGATGTCACAGAACTATACAAAATTTCAAAACAGGAAATGTTGGAGAATCTAGCATCCCACCAAAAGAAGGGTTCGGGTTGGTCAATAAGATCTGTTGAAAAGCTGCATATTTCAATAACCAAGTATAAGCCCCTAAATGGTAAAAGGTACCAACAACTACCCAAATTCATCAAAAGCAAAAAAGCAATCATCAACCCCAAAAATGTTAAAGATGACTATTGTTTTCTGTACGCAGTTGCAATTGCTGAGACATTACAAAAAAATCCAAATGCTCAAAAACTGGAAAGAATTCCTGTGTCAATCCAGTTAATGGTTGAGGATTATGATGTGGCTGGTTTAACATTCCCTGTCAAAATTAAGGACATCTCAAAGTTTGAAAAGCTTAATGAGATTGGTGTCAATGTTTTGACATATGATGATGAAATTAAAAAAGTTTGTCAAATGCAAATTTCAAGGTCTGAACATGACAAAAGGGTCAACTTATTTTGGTGGAATGATCATTTTAGTTGTATCAAGGACAAAGGTAGGTTATTATCAGACCAAAATAACAACCATCAACACCAAAAATTCTTCTGTAACTTTTGTCTCAACCCTTTCGAAACAGAAGATATTCTAAGTCAACATAAGGTTATTTGTAGGTCCCATGACGCACAAATCCAAGAGTATCCTGAAAAAGGAGAGGATGACATCATGGGTTGGGGTTTCAAAGATTTAAAGAAAACCCAGGATGTTCCATTCATTATTGTGGCAGATTTTGAGTGTATGTTGAAAACCCTACCATTCCCAAAAACTGATGAGTCCAAAAGTTATACACAAGCTTACCAGGAACATGTGCCAATCAGCTATGGGTTTAACATTATTTGTTCAGATTCAAAAATTTATCCAGGTAAGTATGTTAGTTACACCAAAAAATATGACTTTGAGGACATAGGTAAAATGTTTGTTGAAAGGCTTGAAATGGAAGCAAAAAAGATTTGGCACACATATTTAAGGAATCCTAAAAAAATTATCATGACAGCAGAAAATGAAACCAACTTTCAAAACGCAACCCACTGTTATGTTTGTGGTGGTGGGTTTGTAAAAAGAAATCCAAAAGATTTGGACCCAAGAAGTATTTGGAAAGCCAGTAAATTAACTCCAAAAAGTAAAGTCAGGGACCATGACCATTTAAATGGTAACTACAGGGGTGCTGCCCATAACGAGTGCAATTATGCAATGTCAAGTGCCAGACATATTCCAGTACTATTCCACAACTTTTCTGGGTATGATAGTCATTTAATTGCAAAATATTTGGGACTGTCAGATGGCAAGCTTGGGTGTATTGCAAAAACAGAAGAGGAGTACATTAGCGTTAATAAGAAGCTTTGGATGGATGGTGGTTTGAAAACTGACCCAAAAACTGGTAGACAGGTTAAAAAATGGGTGCCTTTAGAATTACGGTTCTTGGATAGTTTGAAATTTATGTCCAGTTCATTAGCCACTCTAACATCAAACCTACCAAATGATGAGTTTCATTACACCGAAAATGGTTTCAAAGACCACCCCAAAGATCATGTGGAACTTTTGAAAAGAAAGGGTGTATTTCCGTACGAACTCCTTACAAATCTGAAAAAGTTGGACTGTACAGAATTTCCACCACATGAAAAATTTTATTCAAGGTTAACACTTAAAAATGTTAGTATTGAAGATTATAAACATGGCAAGAATGTCTGGCAAAAATTTGGTTGCAAGACTCTAAAAGATTACATGGAGTTGTATCAAAAAACTGACGTGTTGGGACTTTCTGACGTTATTCAAAATTTTAGAAAGATGTGTAAAGAAACATACAAACTTGACCCAATGTGGTACTACACAGCTCCTGGTTTGGCTTGGGATGCTTTGCTGAAACTAACGGACCAAAAGTTGGAACTACTGACAGACCCAGACATGTACTTAATGATCGAAAAAGGAATTCGTGGTGGGATTTCAACCATAACCCATAGATATTCAGAAGCCAACAATGTTTACATGGAGGAATATGATTCTGAAAAGGAAAGCATTTTCATCCCATATTTGGATATGAACAACCTCTATGGTGTGCCAATGACCCAACCATTACCAATTGGTGGTTTCAAATGGATTTCGGAAAAGGAGCTTAAAAACTGGCAAAAATATTTGACAATGGAGGGTGTGGGTTGCTTTTTAGAAGTGGATCTTGAATACCCAAAAGAACTCCATGACTTGCATAATGAAAAACCATTTGCTGCTGAAAAACTGGTTGTTGACAAGGTTGAAAAGTTAGTACCAAATTTAAATGACAAGGTTAAGTATGTGGTACATTACGAAGCCTTGGACCAGATTTTGAAAAATGGTTTAAAACTTACAAAAATTCATCGTGGTGTGTCATTCAATGAAAAAGCTTGGATGAAAGATTATATAATGTTAAATACAAAATTACGGACTGCAGCCAAGAATGACTTTGAAAAAGATTTCTATAAATTAATGAATAATTCTGTTTTTGGCAAGACCATGGAAAATGTCAGAAACCGGATTGACATTAGACTTGTATCATTTGACGACCAACTTGAAAAATTAGCAAAAAAAACCCATTACAAAGGCAACACAATATTTACTGAAAACTTGGCAGCCATTCATATGAAGAAAACCAGGGTTAAGTTAAACAAGCCAATATTTGTGGGTGCTGCAATTTTGGACAAAAGTAAGGTGTTGATGTACGACTTCCATTACAATTACATCAAACCAAAATATGGTAACAAGTCAAAGTTGTTGTTTGAGGACACAGATTCATTGTGTTATGAAATTAAAACCAATGACTTCTTTGCAGATATCAAGGATGATGTTACAAAAATGTTTGATACCTCAAATTTTCCTGAGAACCATCCCAGTGGTATCAAAAAGGAAAACAAGAAAATCCTTGGTAAAATGAAGTCCGAAACAGGTGCCGAAATTATAGCAGCATTTGCAGGTAATAGATCAAAATCATATGCCACCAAAATGGCAAAAAAGAAGAATCCTTTAACAGGACTAATGGAACAAACAGAAACCAAAAAATGTAAAGGTATTGCAAAAGCTGTCATCAACAAGGATTTGAATTTTGAACATTACAAAAGTTGCATATTTACAGACAAGGATGTAATAAGAGGAATGAACACTTTTAGAAGTACCAAACACAAAATACAAACCATTCGTGTTAACAAAATTGCCCTAAATTCTGCAGATGACAAGAGGGTCATTTTAGAAGACAAAATATCAACTTTGGCTATTGGTCATTATAAAACTAAGTAAGTTAAGTTTAAAGATTTGTATTCAAAAAGAATACAAAATTTTGAAAATGTTTAAAGTTTTTTTGGTTATTTAAAATATTTTTTGTTACCTTTGATTCTGACCTCATGAGATTTAGAATGAATTTCTTCTTCTTTTTTGTTTTTAAAAGTTTTGGAACATTTAAGACATCTATAACTGGCAACAACCCTTTCGTTCTTATGGACAAACTTTATATGCAACCTCAGTGCCGTTTCTGTGTTTGTTTCAAATTTGCAAATTTTGCATATACCTTTTGTATTTTCGGTGTTGGATTGGAAAAATTGGCCTCTTACTCCTCTTTTTCTGTATGTTGGCATTTTATTTTTTAAAATGTTTAAAACAAGTAAGTCAATTAAATCTTCCCAAAACTTAAAAACCCCAATCCCCAAAAATTTCCAAAAACTTGGCAACCATCTTTAAAATCCCCAAATCCCAAAAAGTCCCAAAAACTTGGCAGCCATCTTTAAAAAATTCAGGAGGGGGTTCGCGAACCTTTTTAGAATGGGGTGGGTCAATCTTTTCAAAACATGTCCCAGGATCGGCAATCAAAAATTTGGAAGTCAAAATTTTAGTAAACAAATGGCGGTCATTAAGGTATGTCCCAGGATCGGCATCCATCTTTAAATTAAAATCCAGGAGGGGGTCGCAATCCTTTTCAAAACAAATTTTAGTAAACAAATGGCGGCCATTAAGGTATGTCCCAGAATCGGCCTTTATACACTACTCAGGGCTCCACTGAAAATCACTTTTGTGAGTGGACTTCCTGAATAAATATTGTTACTAACTAACTAACTAACTAACTAACTAACTAACTAACTAACTAACTAACTAACTTGTATTGTATAAAACAAATAGATTCCATTTTTTTGTTGTCTGTTCAGTTATAGATGCACAGAAGACGTCACAACGTGGTAAGAACATCAGTGACCCACTCGACTGCGTCTCGTGGGCCACTTTTTTGTTCTTACCACGTTGTGACGTCATCTGTGCATCTATAACTGAACAGACAACGGCAAAATGGAATCTATTTGTTAAATATATAACTGATAGAGTTATCCAGTATAAATATAGTTAGTTTATACATAGTTTAACGCTACTCTGGCTTAAAAGTTTTTTGAACGTAGCTTAAAAAGTTACTGTGCATGACCTAACGTTTCGAAACGTTGGATCATGAACAGTAACTTTTTAAGCTACTTTCAAAAACACTTTAAGCCAGAGTAGCGTTAAACTATGTCTGATTCTTCACCTGGCTGCCTTGGGAATTTATTTATAGTTAGTTTAGTTTAGTTTAGAAAGTATTAAGTATATACCACACTAATGTACAAAAACACTAGAATAACTATACATACTTGTGCTATCTTTTGGCGGAGCTCCAACTCGGCTAAAAACAAAAAAAAAAAACATTGTTTTCTACTCTGTCTAATCGTAACGCCAGAGTTTTTTACTCTGTCTAACACCAGACTTTTTTTTATCAAAATGTGCTTATTTGAGGGTTTACTGAATTGTAAACATTGTTACTTATATTAAGTGGTTCTATTTGAGAGTATAAATATAGCACTTGTTTTACCAACGGTTACCGCTGATGACGACACTAGATCGGAGTGTCGAAACGTTGGGTCATGAACAGTAACTTTCTAGTGTTAAACTATCCAAGAGTGTAAAAAAGTAGACTGCTGCATAGGGAGTGTTTTAGATAAAGCAAAGTGAAAAGGTGCCGACAACAAAAACCTCGGGGCTACGCCCTCGGTTTTCATTTGTTTTCTCGTGTTTGGAACCCCTGATGAAACACTCGAACTCCTCCATTTTATTTCATTTCATCAAGGCTCGAATTTGCCGCTCGAGTGAACTTTTGGCTTTGGCGAGTTTTAGCGGGTAAGAAAACATTTCACTAGCAAAGTTTTGCGAGTGTGACCCGAATTGGGTAAATTGAAGTTTCAGTAAGTGACTTTTCGAAGCTTGTGATATGTTTGTCTGAGTGTGTCTGACGATCGAAGAAACAAATGGAGGGAAGAAAAGGCACCCGGTAGGAGATTGATGTAGCTGATACACTCAGCGGTGTCAATAGGAAATGCATGCGTGAAGTAGATGCGCAAACATGAATACGTTCCTCGAGGTCGGTGGAGCGCCCAGTGATTTACCCTAAAACCATGAAGAAAATTTCTATTTTCCAATGTTTTTTCGGGGGGGAAAGAGCAAACTCTTTTGCCGAAAGTAGCGATTCAACAGAAGAGCCTCCTAAGAAAGACTCTAGTCTCTCTAGCTGTCTAGCAACGGAAACTATTACAGACTGTCAGACTGTATACAGAGCAGTAGATATTATAGGCATTTTGACATTTTTAATTTAATTTCATATTTTGTTGTACTGTGGTTGACTAAAGTTTGAGATATTACACATTTACAGCAATCATGCTCAAATAAATAAATGAATATTTTTTAGTGTTTTGCTTAATTACTATGGTTTCATAGGGATTTTAAATTTTGCCAGTGACTTTCGAATATTTGCTAGTGAAAATAAAACCTACTGGCACATGTTTGCTAGTTGCCTCAAAAGTTAATGTAGAGCCTTTCACTCTGATGAATGGCTTCGCTCGAAACATCAGTATTTTATTATCAAAACTAATCTCGGCAGTTTACCACCTTTTCACTTTGCTCTAGTATTAAACTGTATGTTTGATCATAGTTATTCTAAACATGGTTTGGAAACCCGGCAAACTTCAAAGCGGTTAACAATCAAGCTACGATTCATGTTGAAAGGTACATGAAGGTGCACGAATCCTTTGTTTTAGGTTCATTAATATTTAAACAGTACGGTTGAGTGATTGAACCCACACGTTGCTATTGGATGATTGCTTCATTATACAGAAAACACAATATGTTCAGTAACCGTGAAAGTGCACAAATTTCCATAAACCTGAACAAAAACATAAAACAATGACTTTTGTTGAGCTTCCAAACCATGTTTAGTTTCTATTAACTATGATTTGATTTATCACCTGCGGGCTACGTTGGCAATTTATTTGTTCCTACCTGAATTCGACCATAAAGTTTCGAAATTTCTCAAAATTGTATCCTTCGTTATAAGGAATGTATTGTTTGCCAGCGACTGCTCTGTACTCGATGAAAGGAACAACTGCGACTTTAAAAGGCAATATTGCAATATCGACAACTGCCATTTGAAACTTGTCGTACACCAATTTACGTCGTTGAATACTTTCTATTTCGTTAACCAACTGCTGATGTCGTTTTGATGCTGAAAATAAAATATAACTTTAATATACATGTAGTTTAGACGAGCACGTTGTTCTTAACACGACTTGTATTGTTGTTACTTAAAATTTGCCGTTAGGTCCCAATGAATAAATAAGTAAACGACTGAATGAATAAATGAGTGAACGAACGAACGAAAGATTAATTGGTTGGTTGGTTGATGGATTGATTGTTGATTGATTGATTTATCGATCATTTGATTGGTCGATTGATTGATTGATGGATTGGTTGGTTGGCTGGTTGGTTGATGGATTGATTGATTTTTGATTGATTTTTGATTGACTGATTGATTGATTGATTGATTGCCTAGGGAAGGAAGGAATGATGGATGGATGGTTGGATGGAATGAAAGAAGGTAGGATGGATGAATGAATGAATGGATGGAAGGAAGAAAGGAAGGAAGCATAGAATATTGAATCGCAAAATGAAATAGAGGTTGAACAGAAAAAATCTATTTCATTTGACGTACCTGAGCTGTGATAAACAAACACTGCGCCTTTACTGTTAGTGGATGTCTTATCTATTGTATCGTAACTGTCTTTAGTGAACACCGTTGTGGGGAAATTGATGTTTACTAGAAGCAAAAAGATGAGACGCAATTTTTAGTAACCTAAAGTAGGCTGGAGTAGAGTAGAGTAGAGTGGAGTGGAGTGGAGCGGAGCAGAGCAGCAGCGGATCCAGGATTTTTTTAAAGAGGGGGTTGACACCTCTAGGGGGGTCCGGGGGTATGCTCCCCTGGAAAATTTCTGATACCCTGAAATGCTATTTCCTGCATTTTTGGGACAATATTAGGATCAGAAATAGTGATTTTTATACACTATATTATACACTAAA
The DNA here is from genome assembly GCA_035771165.1 of Paragorgia papillata. Lineage (NCBI taxonomy): Eukaryota > Metazoa > Cnidaria > Anthozoa > Scleralcyonacea > Coralliidae > Paragorgia > Paragorgia papillata. The sequence goes on from JAWNZC010000314.1 coordinate 7,775,844, forward strand.
CACAATTTATATATAATATAATATACCATATATAATAGGCCAGGGGAGTTACAACCCCCATAACCCCCCTGGATCCGCCACTGTAGAGTAGAGTAGAGTGGAGTGGAGTGGAGTGGAGTGGAGTAGAGGAGTAGAGTAGAGTAGATGTGACGTAATGACATGTACACTTACATAAACCAAGTAGCTTCGAGTCGCAACCGGGTAAAGCGACTTTTTCTTTCGCAGCAATATTACAAAAATCTTTGAACACTTGTTTTGAAATTCGTGATCCACATGAACCACTTGTTTGCCTGTCAAGAGAACCGCTTGTACAGTGACTGAAATACACACCGTATATGACCGGAAGATTATCTACCATGCGATAGAAGGGGCTTCCTGGGGCAGCCTTACCACGGTTCGTACAACTTACTGTGATGATGTCATCATTGATATGTCGTATCGTGTCTGTTTTCTTTACCTTACTTGAAGCGGTCGTACAAGGGGTTCCCGCTGGTATTGCTAGATAACTTTCTCCGATATCCTCCAATGCATAAGAACTCCACATTATTTTAGTCATATGCTTTACGTTAACTTGTGCGATTGGTTGAGCGAGCTTTAGAAGGGCAAAGTTTGCTTTTCTGTCACCTCGCAGGTGCCACAGAGGATTAGCAAATACTTTTTCGACCTTTTTTTCTATTCCGTTCAAACTAAAACTTATCTTTTTGTACACCTCAGATTTGTGATCGGGATAAGCACAACTGGCGCTAGTAAGGACAATGGTAGGTTCTAACATTACGCCGTTACACGTGTCTGAAACAGACTCTATCCTCACTTTACCCACATCAAGGGCGATATTTTGGGTTGTCGTGGTCGTTCCACCTCCTGATGGTTTAGGATTTGTTGTCGAACGTTCAACTGCCTCGCTTTCGTCGGTTGGACAAAACCCCAGCATCTTTTCGCGGGCTTGTCTTCTTTCTCTGGCGAACTGTTGGCGTGCATATTGAGGTATGGTTAGAAACGATTGATTTCTGGCTGGTTCTTGGTCAAAATTCATACTCGCAGAACAAACGAAGAATACAACACTGAAAACGAGCCCCAAAAAAGTCATTTTCAGCTGCATGACTTTGACTGATGATTGCCTCTGGGTAAATAATGCTACTGGTAGTTTTGGTTGAGATTTATTGTGTTGTAAATCGTTAATAAATAATGTTTTCTCCTGCTGGGATACTTCTTACGTGATCAGTCTCACGCAGTTTGCTAAGCATCAGTTCACTTCTCCTAAGGCTATTTCTAAGCAGGAGTGCTACCCCATGCTGTTTCATTGTAACAGAGTTTCTTACCGTGGGATTAGATGGAAATGTCGAGATGGAGGTGGATGTGGAATTGGTGGTGAACGTGGAGGAGGAGGTGATGTGGAGGGGGAGATGGATATGTAGGTAGTGTTGAACGTGGAGGTGGATGTCGAAGTGGAGGTGAACGTGGAGGAGGAGGTGATGTGGAGGGGGAGATCGATATGTAGGTAGGGTTGAACGTGGAGGTGGAGGTGGATGTGGAATTGGTGGTGAACGTGGAGGAGGAGGTGATGTGGAGAGGGAGATGGATATGTAGGTAGGGTTGAACGTGGAGGTGGATGTCGAAGTGGAGGTGAACGTGGAGGAGGAGGTGATGTGGAGGGGGAGATCGATATGTAGGTAGGGTTGAACGTGGAGGTGGATGTCGAAGTGGAGGTGAACGTGGAGGAGGAGGTGATGTGGAGGGGGAGATGGATATGGAGGTGGAGTTGAACGTGGCGGTGGATATGGAAGTGGATGTCGAGGTAGAGGTGGATGTAAAGGTGGAGGTGAATGTGGAGGAAGGAGGTTGTAGATGTAGAGGTGGATGTAGAGGTGGAGGTTGTTGTAGAGGTGGGGTGGGTGTAGAAGTGAAGGTGAAGCTGGAGGGGAAGATTGATGTAGAGGTGGATGTGGAGGTCAATGCAAATGTGGAGGTGGATGTTGAGGTGGTGTGGAGGTGGATGTTGAGGTGGTGTGGAGGTGGATGTTGAGGTGGTGTTGAGGTGGATGCAAACGTGGAGGCGGATGTAGAGGTGGAGGTGGAGACCGATGTAGATATGGATGTGATGTTGAGGTGGTGTGGAGGTGGACGTGGATGTGAATGCAAACGTGGAGGCGGATGTAGAGGTGGAGGTGGAGACCGATGTAGATATAGAGGTAAATGCAAATGTGGAGGTGGATGTAGAGGTGTATGTGGAGGTAGGTGTGGACGTGGATGTGAACGCAAACGTGGAGGCGGATGTGGAGGTAGAGGTGAACGTGGAGGTGGAGACGGATGTAGAGGTGTATGTGGAGGTAGAGGTGGAGATGGAAGTGGAGTGGATGTTGTGGTGGAGGTGGATATAGATCCCTTCATTACATTTCACATTCTGATGAAGGGCTTTGCTCGAAACATTATTTCATCACTAAAAATCTCGAAAGTTTACCATATTTTCACTTTGCTCTATCCAACACACTGCCTACGCATCACCCTACTTTTTTACAACTTTACCTGTAATTGATTAGTTCGTCTATGTTACTGGCTTTAACCGTGAGGATAGACCTTATTCAAAAATGGCCGCCAAATTAGAATTATTTTATGTGCATATAAATTAGCCCTTATGACCTCGTTTTAAAGTAAAACTTCTTTTGAATTTCCCACATGAAAACGAGTTCATAAGGGCTAATTTATATGTATATATAAAAGAATCTTAATTAGGCGGCCATTTTTGAATAAGGTCTATTGATTGTAGTGTATTTATTTGTGTATTCATAGATGAATGTAAAACAAATATTTTTTATCGAATTAGTGTTTTGTGTTTATGGTTTAATTCTTTAGTTCTTAATAACAAGGTAAATTTAATTAAATTTTTATTTAAGCTGCCCCAGGATTGTGAAAATTGTCGTTAGCCGGAAACCGTTAGAAAACATATTCCGTAGTAACACTAGGCCAATAAGGGATGGCTCTTATACGGGACCTCTGGGAAGAACAATTTAGTATAGTCATTAGAGTAATATAGGCTTATCTTTCTCGAATGAATATTGGGGGGCAGTGAACTCGGGTGGAGAATAATAAGGTGTTACTCCGAGTGACGAACCATACCGGACAAGTATAGAGAAAACTCTACTTGGCCCAGCTGGGGTTCGACCTTAAGTTTACTAGTCCGTTGCTCTACCAACTGAGCTACAGGTCATGCAGTTGGGAGAGCATCAGACTAGTAAGCCCTAAGGTCGCGGGTTTTAATCCCAGCCGGGCCAAGTAGAGTTTTCTCTACTTGTCCGGTATGGTTCGTCATTCGGAGTAACACCTTAATATTATCATATACTCTATCGAGATATGGTCTGGAGACTCGGCAAACTTCAAAGCGCCTATAATCAGCTGTGATTTTATGTTGAACTGTACCTTACACCGTGCACATCCTTTGTTTTAGGTTTATTAATATTTAAAGAGCACGGTTGAATGATTGAACTGAAACGTTGCTATTGGACAATTCGTTCATTATACTAAAATACAATGTGTTCAGTGACCGTACACCGTGCACAAAATGCATAAAGGCAAACAAAAAGATACACCAAACTACCAAAGACTTTTGCTGAGTTTCCAGACCATATCTCGATTGACTATGATATTATTATAGGCTTATCTATTACAAAGGTACTTTTTATTTCAGTAGTTCAATGGTTAGAGCGTCTAACCGGTCATTAAAAGTTGCAAGTTCGAACCCTGTCTAGGACTAGAAATATTTTCTGAGTAATTGTTCTTGACTAATGTCTCCCACACGTCTGTTATACATAGAGTTAAAAGTGAAAAATATATAAACTTTCTGTCCTAAAACATGTGCCTAGACAAGATTTAGCTTTGTTGTGGTTTACAAGTTTTTTCTGGTTATCCACAGGTGTGTAATGTTCTTAGCCATGTGACACTGTGACGTTCCTGTGATCTAAACGTGAAACCCCGCAACGAAACAAATATGGGAGTATCGCCTGTTGAGTGGGTATAGTCGTAAACTGCGCACGCTCGGGTAATCACAGCTTTACCTGTAAATCAGTTAAGTAAACTGATGTCACAACCTTTTGAAAATAGAACTGTTTCTATACTGCGACTATATATACTCTATACAGTGAAATAAAAGTAGTGTGCTGCGTAGGCAGTGTTGAAATACAAATCGAGTAAGGTTTATTGTAAGGTATATAGTACTGCCGAAATTATTGAACGCAGTTTCTAACGTTTCGAGCGAAGGCCCTTCGTCAGAGAGAAACGTCAATAATTTCGGCAGTACTCAAACCTTACTATATTTCGATATATACTCTACAGTGGAATCTATCTGAGTGGCCACCTTTCGTAAACGATTATATCTCTTAAGCGAACAAAACTAACTTTTTGAGGGCCATAAGTTCATTAGCCTTTTAGTTATTCAGTGCTACTACCCTAAATAAGTCTTCGCTTAATTTAACAATTTGAAGCCTGGACCTCTCCCTGTGCTGAATAAAATCGTCTGGCGTTAGCCAGAATAAAGTACTAAAGACTCGTCGTCAGGCTTCAAAGGGTTAAAGAGATAGGTTTTAACACTTTGAGACGGCGTTAGCCAGATAAAATACTAAAGACCCGTCTTCATGCTTCAAAGGGTTAAATATAGGCTTTAACTAATATACATATAATGTATATATAAGCAATAAAAAAGTCCTGTGTAGGCAGTGTGTTGAAGAACAAAATACTGACGTCTTGTATCAAAATGCTTAATCAGCGTAAATCATGGAGTAATATAGAAGTATAGAGTGCTGAGTAGTCAGTGCGTTACGATGTATAGAACATCTTAAAGGTCGTGAACTGCTGAGATTTTAAGGAACAAAATACTTGACATTTCGAGCCCTTCATTTCTTAATTCTCATGAAGGGCTTTGACTCTAAACACCATTTTGAATACGAGAAACTTAATTAAAAGAGAAGCGTTTTACACCCGTTTTGGGTTTTACGCGCGCCTCGCGTTTTACACGCGTTTTGGGTTTTACGCGTGCCTCGCGTTTTACACGCGTTTTGGGTTTTACGCACGCCTCGCGTTTTACACGCGCCACGCGTTTTACACGCGTTTTGGGTTTTACGCGCGCCTCTCGTTTTACTCGCGTTTCACGTGCGTCTCGTGCTTTACATGCGTCTCGTGCTTTACATGCGTCTCGTGTTGTACACGCAGCAACTGTTTTGCCATGTAAATTACAATTATCAAAATCGAATAAATTTTTCTTTATTTTAGAGGAAGACGTCGGGTAAAGTTTTGATATTTGGTGGACGTAATAACTGTGTGAAAACGTTTTATAAATACGAACGACGCCTGACTGCAAAGGTTAGGTAAAATATATGAAATGTATATTTTCATAGAGATATTTATATTTATTATATGGCTTTGTAATATCCTGAGTTCTGATTGGTCAACGCACGGTCCGTAAAAATGCGTATCCAGACCACGGTCCGTCTTTTTCCGTATCCGGACCGCTGTCCCGGATATTGATTTTGCTCGCGTGAATTCCTAAGGTTTTCACACTAAGTTTGATACAATAATTATCGAAAAACTTGAAATAGCCATATAATGATATAATAAACGCTTTATTAACCTCGTTTACTCGGTCTGTACGGGAAAATATCAGACCTCGGTCATTTTTGTAAGAACCTCGCCTGCGGCTCGGTCCGTACGGTCAAGACGTCGGTCTGATATTTCCCCGTACAGACCTCGTTCTCGGTTAATAATCTCTTAATATACATAGATGTGCGCATTACTTACACTATCCCACAATCAAGTTGTCACTGGCAATCGCTTGAGGTATATATAAGTGGTGTTCTCACTTCTAGATTGTTCCAAGCTACACTGATGAGCTGTAGTACAGCGAAGCACGTGTCTGTAGATTGAACTATATATATATACATATATATATATCTTATTAGATGTTTTGGTGTATAGTATCGCTGTATATTTTTACTCGTTGTTTGTATTTTGACGAGCCCAAGAAAAGTTTAAAAAGGCCAGAGGAGTAGCGTGACTTGCACCAGGACAAAATAACAAGCATACATGAAGTAGTCCCCCGTGTGATAAATTTGATTGGCTAACAATCCAAATAACTAACTATCCAAATACAATTGAAACCGCTCGATTAAGAAGTCATAATAACTCGTTTATCGTGTTTCATCGGGAGTAGAATAGGGTATATTACCAACCTCGTACCCAGGGTCTTATCTCCGCTCCCCCGCCCCCGCCCATCGCTGCGAAAAGACCCTGGTCCAGGCTGGTCACGTGCTGCCCAAAATATGGGCAGTACAAAATAGATTTAGTTTGGGTAGGGTGGTACAAAAAACTTTCTCGACTTCCAGAGTGGTGTTTATACAAAACGCAAAACATCTGACCAGATGAAATGTCAACAACTCACGAAAGGTGCACAACGGCTTGGAGAAATAATCCGAAACGAGATATAATTTAATAAGAATGCCAAAGTCTCAAAGATCAATATTTTGCTGGCTTTGTATCGCTGGCGACATGTGTTATTGATGGGAGAATATTCGTTTTAAGCATTCGAATGGCGAGGCTTTTAACTGGACGTATACAAATATAACGGCAGCTTTCACGTGTGGTATTCAACAACGTACAGGCGAAACACATACGTATTTTATTGTTTATATTGAGAGTTTGAAACAGTCTTCCATTTCATTATCAACATTTCATTAAGCACCCAGGTTGACGATTATTAAACGAATGGGAACATCAAAAACTTTCTTCATTATAAACTTAAATAAACACAGCGATTTATTACAAACTAAAAACAATAGCTGTCAAAACAACTTGTTTCAATTTTAAAATCGTGTCACCGGTTTAACTATAACCATTCATTTCAAAATCTAATACCAGAAAGCAAAACAAGATACGTAGAAATAATCCGAAACGAGATATAATTTAATAAGAATGCCAAAGTCTCAAAGATCAATATTTTGCTGGCTTTGTATCGCTGGCGACATGTGTTATTGATGGGAGAATATTCGTTTTAAGCATTCGAATGGCGAGGCTTTTAACTGGACGTATACAAATATAACGGCAGCTTTCACGTGTGGTATTCAACAACGTACAGGCGAAACACATACGTATTTTATTGTTTATATTGAGAGTTTGAAACAGTCTTCCATTTCATTATCAACATTTCATTAAGCACCCAGGTTGACGATTATTAAACGAATGGGAACATCAAAAACTTTCTTCATTATAAACTTAAATAAACACAGCGATTTATTACAAACTAAAAACAATAGCTGTCAAAACAACTTGTTTCAATTTTAAAATCGTGTCACCGGTTTAACCATTCATTTCAAAATCTAATACCAGAAAGCAAAACAAGATACGTATACATTTCTTCGACTATTCCAGCGAGGTCAAGCATTAATACGCAGGGGACCCTCCACAGTCGAAAATGTTGATAGACGACACGTGACCAGCCTGGACCAGGATCTTTTCGCAGCGGTGGGCGGGGGCGGGGAAGCGGAGATAAGACCCTGGGTACGAGGTTGGTATATTACAAGTAATACCGTGATCGCCTCGGATTCTTTTGTTCTCCGAGGGAATGTAAACCTCGTATTTCCCTCATCGCTCATGCACGAGGGAAATTTATCCTTTGTCTTCTAATGTTCCCGTGCATGTTGATGAGGGAAAATTAGAAGACAAAGAAATCCTTTGTCTTCTTCTAATTTTCCCGTGCATGTTGCTGAGGGAAAATTAGAAGACAAAGAAATCTTTTAGTGTCTTCTTCTAAATTTCCCGCTTGCATATATTTTCCCTCATCAACATGCACGGGAAAATTAGATGCAACTTCTCTGATCAACCGTGTAAATTTCCTGTTGGTAAGATTCTCAAAGTTTTCCTCGGCGATCATAATATTACAAACTAATAACATGACTTTTCGGGAAATTAGCGATTAAATTTCCCCTTTGCCTCGGGAAGATTTGTAAAAGTCCTCGGGCCTGCGGCCCTCGCACTTTCACAAATCTTCCCTCGGCGGCGGGGAAATTTAATCGCTAATTTCCCTCAAGTCATGTTATTACTTATAATAATATGTGGCATTTCACTCGATTAAACTGGATGTACTAAGTAACTTTGGTGAAGGAAAATTTCGAGTGTAGAATATATACATTATAAGACCAAACCGGGACAATCTGCGAAAAATTCAACATCAAGGCCTTCCAGCTATAGGAATTGAACCCGCGACTCTGCGATGCTAGTGCAGTGCTCTGACTATACTGAGCTACGGAAGCCGTTGCCAGGAGCTTGGCCACGAGTTCTGTATATCTCATATAAATGTGGTAATGCTGGGAGTAGAGTAGGGTATATTACAAGTAATCTCGATTAAACTGGATGTACTAAGTAATTTGGGTGAAGCTTATTCTTGTCGCGCCAGCGAGGCAGCGCAAAGAGAAAAATAGTTTTTATAAACTATATAGTAATAGAAAAATGAAAACGACCACGCCTTGCATAGGCAGATTGAAGAACAACGATTTATTTCGCCAAGAAAATCATTAATTTTACATCTGTTTTAAAGAAAGTGTAAAGTTTTTGCGACAAATGTTTATTTCCATTCGGACCTGTGTGCTGTATATTTTGCGAGAGAGATTTATCGATTCTTTTGGGAAAATCGGAGATTCAAGAACAACAATTGTTGCAAATTAATTTTACAATTCCATTCGGGCCTGTGTTCCCATGACGTTGAGCTGTCTCATTTGCGACAGAGACACATCGATACTTTTGGAAAACTCGGCAACTTCTTGGAAGTTTTGGGCTTCACTGTTACTTAACATGCTTTCGAAGTATCCCTGGATCAAGTTCAGTTGTGTGTCAATGACTACATACTGTTCATCAGTTGCTTGACGTTGATAGACTGGTCTGATGTGAGTAATCTCCGAAGTAACATTAGTCATAATGTCATCGGTTTGAGGGATCGAGATTTGGTCGTCTCCTGTCAGATTCTTGTTAGCTTCAGTTTGTAAATTGGCCAGAACACTGTCATTCAATGTCGTTGAATGCATGGTTGTGTTTAGGGTTGTCAGTTGATCTGTCGTATTCTGGATCGCTTCTGGTAGCGTTGTGTTTAGACTGGTTTCGGAGTCTGTAATCTGTTGCCCTCGTGAATCCAGATCGACTACACTCCGCTTTCCCGCTAGAACTTCCACATCGTGTTCGACTCTCATGACGCGCACCTCGAAAGTCATTCGCGTCCCGGCGCCCTCAAGTTCGCCAACATCGTCCTCGGCTTCGGGAACACCACCTTTCATCTCGTTATGGACGTCGACCAGGCTGTGCGCCAAATTACTTAGAGTATCATGGAATTCAACTATCGCATCGAGATCTGCGTCTTTTGTTGGTGTTATGGCTCCTTGACCAAGGTGGCTAGTAATGGCGAGAAGGAAGGACACCAGGAAAACTTTTAGTAAAACCATCGTGTAAATGATGTTGTTACGAACTGTAGTTAATTTGTAATGTCTTCATAAACGATCGCCAGGTTATAATGAATACTTTAACCTGTTATTTGCTTTATGAGGGGAGTGAAACATTGGATGATCCAATCTGGGGTGTCAATGTGGTTCCTGGTATCACGGCGCGTAAGAACAATCGCTCGCTGCACATACCAGCTTCACTCAAGCAATTATTCTTAATTACGCTTCGTGCTTCACGGTTGGTTTTACCCAGTCGGTGGAAAATTTCTATGGCTGTCAATATCTTATCAAACTTTAGTTTTGTTAGAGCAAAGTGAAAAGGTGGTAAACTGCCGAGAATAGTTTTGATAACGAAATACTGACGTTTCAAGCGAAGCTCTTCGTCACATTTTACTCTGATGAAAGGCTTCGCTCGAAACGTCAGTATTTCGTTATTAAAACTATAATTCTCGTCAGTTTACCATCTTTTCACTTTGCTCTATATTTAACACACTGCCTACACAGCACTCTACTTTTGTATTACTCCATGATTTACTCTGATGAAGGCTTTGTTTGAAACCGCCATGCACAGTATTTCGTTATAAAGACACTTAACTATCGACAGTTTACCACCTTCTTCACTTTACTCTATTTAAAACACTGCCTACACCGCACTTTTTTAGTTTTGTTGTTAAGTTATTTATCGTATTTATTATTGTTTTCTATATATCTAAGATAAAATAAAACATCTAATCGATAAATATGTTTTTATCTTATTTTACTTTAATTTGCATATCTTTGTCACTACATAATTTTTGACGTTATTTTCTTCACTGTATAAGAATAGATCTGTTGACGCAAGGTTTTTGTAATTTTTTAATTTTACTATAGAGATGAGAAGACATTTGGAATATGTATTAAATTGTAGTAGTTTTTAAATTGAAAAACAAAGAGTGTTAAATTAAAGAGTGTTTAATTAAAAGAAATTGATTATGTGAGGACTAGTTTTTATAACGAAATAATAGAGAATAGTTTTTATAACGAAATAATAGAGTTCTTCATCAAAGTAATCTAGACCAGTTAGCCAGACTGGTTTCTTCTCGGATCATTTTATATGTATCTCGTTTACAAAGCGAAAAATTATTGACAACGATATTAACAACAATAATATTTTAACACATCAACATTTAGATAACGTTACAGGGTTCGAAATAGCAGCTTTAGGACCTTGCCGGTGATTATTTGGGCCTATCTCCAGAACGTAACTTTGCTGCTTGGGAAACAGCCGGCAAAAATTTTGACCTACAAAAAACAGCCTACAAAATTAGGCATATTTTCTGAACGTTATTTCGAACCCTGCGTTATATTTTAGCTTATTTAATAATCTAGGGAATTAAAAATTATCGAGTGCTAAAAGTTATGAGGCTTTTTTTTTCAGTCATAGCAGGAACTGGTTGCATCTAATTAAAAATAACTGGTTCGTTTTTAATTAGATGCAATATAGGTTTTTTTTTAATTAGGTGCGATATTAGGCTCTATATTGATGGATTGTATAAACTATAATAGGCTTCATTTACACCATTCTGTTCTACCCTGCAAGTTGTAAATTTTGTTAATGTTCGCTCTGATTTTTCATATCTTTATATTCGAATGGTAATTTTTAGACTATATAATTTGTGAGTAGGAGGCCATAAGTAATGTGATATATTTTTAAGGTCAATACATATAGCCATAGGTTTTCAGTTTACTTTCTTTAAATAGATAAATAATAGATAATTAGGAAATCAAACAAAGGGAAAAGATGGGAAACTGACGAGGTTAATTTTGATAACGAAATGCTGTCCAAATTGCAGCAATTAAAAATTGTTCGACTAAAAATTGGACTTGAGTTTGCAAACTATTAAGATACTTTCTTTTGTTTTAACTTAACGTTTCTAAGTAATAGATAAATCCCGAGAACGAGGGATGTATGCTATATAAAGACCCGAGGACGCGCACTGACTTAATTTATTATTGAGGAGGTTTTCCGACAAAGTTTTGTCTATTTTTTCCACCTTGGACAAAGATTTTCCTTGTTTTTTTCTTCATTTCGTATCTAATTATTATTCAAGGTCTTTATGATATTAACCGACTCAATAATAAATTAACTCCAGTTTAACCCTAGCTGGTCATGCCAGCTTTTCTCGTTGTGTTTACTCAAGTTGATCGGAGGCACACAGTACCACATGTATAGCCAATCAGAGCTCGCGTTGTGTCAGTACTATCTTATAAATAATATATCATTAAACTTTCACTACCAGGTCTGCAGGAGACAGGAGTCTTCCTTTAAGCTGCTTTCCATAAGATCGTTCCGATCGCCTGAATCCATCCGATCAGATGGGTTAATTCGTGATATCTCTAGTCTGATTGGAGAGATTTCGGCGATTGGGACGATTGGGGCGATTTTATGGAAACCAGGCTTTAGAGGAGTAAAAATTACCCTCAACTGTATATCTCCCTGACATGCAGTCAACATTAACCAGTAAGGTTTTTACCTTTTGACTGTCTGTGGTCTTCCATTGACGAGTAAACTCGCCCGGCGTTAACAAAAGGAAAATACTAAAGACACGACTATGTATTATGTATTTGACATTCAGTTAAGGATTAACGACTAAGATATGTTCTTAACTCTTTTCTGTCCGAATCGGTCTTTGATATTTTATTCTGGCTAACGACAGACGGTTTTATTCACCTCTGGGGAAGCCCTCGGACAGGAATGGGTTAATCTTTTGACTGTCCAGGTCTTCCCTTAACGAGTGAAAATCGTATGGCGTTAAAAGCCAGAATGATATACTATAAAGTCGTGTCTATATATAGACTCCAGAAACTTGAAATAAATTATTGTTTGTTACACGTGTGTGCGCATGCGCCGTAGTGGTAGAGTAATTCCCTTAGTCTGTCTGTCCGTCTTTCGCAGGAAGGCCTGGGTCTATCTATTGGTCGACCGCAGTCGTAGGCAGCCAGAAGGCTCCTCTTTCATTGGCTACTACCCTAAGGCAGGGATGGGCGCCTCTCCTTTCCCGGAGGCGTGTCCTGTTAGGGTGCTGCCTCTCACCAAAAGTTAAACCCAGTTGGAGAGGGTTAGTACTTGGATATAAAAAAAAACATATCTAAAGAACCATGCTGTTAGAAATGATATGTGGGATGAGGGACAGATGGGAACATCAGAGGGGAAATTGGGTACAGTGGATCTTCTGCTAATTGATAAATGTATAATGGATGAAGTGAGGGAACACAAGAGAAATCTGGCTGTTGCGTACTACGACTACCAGAAGGCTTATGATAGAGTGCATCATGGGACGCTGAAAGTATATAGATGGACGGGGATACCAGATGATGTGTGTAAATTAATTGAGGAACTGATGAAGAAATGGCAAACAAAATTGGAAATGTGGAAAGATGGGCAGAAGAAGACAAGCAGATGGATTTCGGTTAGGACCGGGTTTTTACAAGGAGACAGTTATTCGCCTGTTGGATTTTGCTTAAGTGAGGTGCCAATTGGCATGCTACTAAGCGAAACTAGAGGGGCCGGACAGGATAGTGAAAAGGACACGCAGTTTATTCATAGATGACCTCAAAGTGTACCAAGAAAACCACAGCAATTTAGAAGCTGTCAATGAGACGATCGTAAAGGCCAGCCATGATACAGGGGCGTGCTATGGGGTAACAAAGTGTGCAGTGCATGATCGTGATTGAACATGGTAAAATGGTGAAGGGTGAAGGATTAGATGTGTTGGAGGAGCGAATGAATACACTTGATCCGGATGCAAATGAGATATATAAGTTCTTAGGGTGTGAACAGGCTGACAAATTAGACAAAGAAAAAGTGATGGAAAGAGTGGTGAAGGAGATAACAAAGAGGATGAGAAGTCTTACGCAGAAAGAGCTTTATGATAAGAACCTGGTTAGAGCTGTGAACTGTAGAGTAATACCTGTAGCAGGATATGTGATGAATGTTTGCAGAATGAGTATGGAAGATTTGGTTGAAATGGACATGATTGCGAAGAGGGAACTTAGAGAGAGAGAGATGCACGGGAGGCAAGCAAGCGATGAAAGGTTGTATCTGGCTCGTGGCAAAGGGGGCAGAGGGGTGAAGAGTATGAGGGATCTGTACAAAGAAACAAAGGTCAGAATAGCTTGTTATATGTCACTATCAAGATGTCGATGTATAAAAGTTGCCTGGAGACGGGAGCATAAAAATAAGTATTGTTCGATAAAGAGAGAAGCAGAAAAGGCACTGGAGATGGTTGGGGAAGAAATTAGTTTTGGGATAGGAGAGATTTACTTGAATGGCGAAAAGATGTGTGGAACTTAAGTGGAAGGATGCCTGGAGGAGGTTGAAAACCTTGCTGAAATCGAAGACGGAAGGACGTATCAATCAATATCGAGAGAAGAAGTTACAAAGTGAGGTTTTCATGGGTCAAGAAGAGAAATGTAACCAGTGGTTGGAGTGCAACCTAGAGTCCAGAAAGACGGCAGCAGTGATGGGGATGTTAGAGCAGATGGTCGAGACCAGAGCTTGGAAGGCCTTATAAGGGGAATAGAAATAGAATCGGAGAATTGCAGATTGTGTTCTGATAAGAGAGAAACCGTACTTCATTTGTTGGCTGGATGTAAGGTTCTTGCTGGTAATGAGTACATGAGAAGGCATAACAATGCGCTGATGGTGTTTGCTGTGGAATGGGGAAAAGAGGCAGGCTTGCTTGAAGAGAGTGTAGTGTGGTACAAAACAGCATGGAAGAAAGGAACAGTTATTGAAAAGCCGGGTAAAAAGCTTGTGTGGGACTTTGAATACAAGATGAGAAAGACAGCAACAGCAAGAAGACCTGATCTGATTCTAGAAGACATCGAGGAAGGTAAAATTTGGATAGTAGACATGGCATGTCCTGCAGAGGCGAACATTGCAGAGAAACGGAGGGGAAAATTGCAAAAATACCTGCATAATAATAATAATAATAATAATAATAATAATAATAATAATAATAATAATATAAAAAATTCGGACATAAGAAATCAATTCATCACGGTTAGTGCAACACTGTATATTTTATTTGTTTTCTTCAGTTAATCTTATATAATAAGTTACACCATTTTTACACCACAAACTAATTTTAAGACTCTGGACTGGTTTATTAGGGCCAGTTTTTTTATGTGTTAGGTTTTGGTTAGCCTGCGTCGCAGCCGGACGTGTTTTGAAATTGAAACCCGATATAGTCCGTCTGCGGACCAGCGACCAAATTCGTGTTCTGGACGCCTCCACGTTTGGATTAGCAATGCTCTTCGTTTTCTTCAGCTTCTGAATACAAATACGACAGATGAAACAACTCGTACGCCTTAAATTAAACGCGAGACTTTTCAGCTTCAAATGACATCAAATTGTCCACGTCCAGCTCCCCTTAAAAATCTCTCGTGAATCGTTTTTAATCCTTTCAAAATATACATTACATGTCGCTTGACCAATCGCGTAGCGCCGTATAACAACAACTGACGACAAGCGCCAATTACAAGCGATTATAAAAAACCTTGCAAACTCGCAGGGAGTCAGAACACGAATTTGGTCGCTGGTCCGCAGACGGACTATATCGGGTTTCAATTTTAAAACACGTCCGGCTGCGACGCAGGCTAGGTTTTGGTATGTTAACTGGGTTCCACTGCATATTATTCTTCAATTCTGCTCACTGTGTCGGTTGATACAGAGTCGCCAGCTGAATTGATGCCTTGTTGTGCTGAACTAGAACTTGAAAAGTTGATGGAGAATGATGGCGTCAGAGTCCAGCCCATGATGACGATTTCGGATGTCTGCAAGATATTAAATGTGTTTGTAAATTAAAGTGCCTATGCAACGAAATTTCACCGCAGTTTTTCATCTTCAAAGTAACATCTTTTGTAGAATTTCGTTTCCTTGCTTCATTCTTGAGATATTCGGGTTTGTTTGACATGCAAATTTCATACTTATGACATCACACTGTATAATGACATTTTGAAATAGCATCAATTTTAGGATAGTCCAAGTATTTTACACCCAGCTACACAGTACTTTCGATAAGCACTCTCAAAGAAAATCATACTTTTCTAAAAAGTCATTATGCAGTGTGATGTCGCAAGTATGACATTTGCATATCAAACAAACTTGAATATCTCAAGAATGACTGAATGAAGCAAGGAAACGAAATTCTACGAAAGATGTTACTTTGTCATTTTAAGTGTTCTTTCAAATCCAAATATGGCCATCGAGTTAGAGGAAGTTTGGGAGAATGATAAACGCTGTTGGGAATATGAGTTTGGCGGACTATTATTTCTATAGCCATTAAAGTTTTTCAAGACTGATAGGATAAGATATGATAGGATTGGACAGGACAGGACACGGTTGGATAGGTTGGGATATGGCAGGACGTAGCAAGATCGGAAGTATAGGATAGGAAAGGACAGGATATAACAGGATAGGGGAGGACAGTATAAGATAGGACAAGGGAGGATACTACAGGATATGATAGGATAGGGCAAAATAGTACAGGATAAGATAGGATAGGACTGGGTAGGATAGGATAGAATAGAATAGAATAGGACAGGATAGGATAGGATAGAATAGGACATGTAGGATAGAACAGGGCAAGATAGGATAGAATAGAATAGGATAGCCCAGGATAGGACAAGACAGTATAGGATAGGATAGAATAGTACAGGTAGCATATGACAGGGAAAGATAGGATGGGATAGGACATGATAGGATAGGACAGGACATGATAGGATAGGATAGGATATATAGGACAAGACAGTATAGGAGAATAGGATAGGACCGGATAGGATACTATATGATAGGACGTTTTAGGATAGGACGTGTGGGATAGGACAGGGAAAGATAGGATAGGATAGGATGGAATAGAATAGGACAGGATAGGATATTATAGGATAGGACGTGTAGGATAGGACAGGGCAAAATAGGATAGGATAGGGTAGGATAGTGTTGGATTTGACAGGGTAGGATAAGCCAGGATAGGATAGGATAGAATAGGATAAGACAGGATAGAATAGGGTAGCAAACAGACAGCTCGCTGCATGACGAAAATCTACCCTAGTCTAATAAGGATAAAATACGTAAGAAGGCATACTTACAAAATCAAATATTTGTTTTGTCGATGTCAAAAGCACTTCAAATCTGATATATCTTATATCGATAATACTAAGTGCTGCATTAACTAATGCCACAAGAGCTTCTGATGCAATCTAAACAAAACAAGACCTCGTTAATATTTAAGTCTAAATAAATTGCCATTAAATCAATTAAAGTGGTGTTAGACACACAATGAAGACGACAACCTCGTCCCCAGGTCATTTCGCCTCCACGTCGGGATGTCGGCGAAAATGGCCCTGGCATCGGCTGGTCGATTCTATAATCTGATTGGCCGGTTTAAGAACCCGATTAATTCAGATAGAGTATAATTTATGCAGGAAATTTGAATTGCAATGGGATCCACTCTGCAAAGTTTACTCAAAGAATGGAAACGATAGCTTTGGTTATAGTCAAGAACAACATTAGATGTATGTTTGTTCATGACATTTACATGTCTTCTGGATAATCGTGGGAGTATCATGATGAATAATGCTAGCCCAGTTGAATATTTCTATTTATTATTCATGCATACGTATTATACAAAGAGCAAAACACAAAAGCCGCATAAATTTTCTTGCCATAACACCCCAAAATTCTGGGTGTCACGTGACCAGCCGATGCCAGGGCCATTTTCGCCGACCTCCCGACGTGGAGGCAAAATGCCCTGGGTACGAGGTTGTGAAGACGATATTGTCACCATTTGGTTATTGGAACGTTTTTGTTGATCTTTCTTTAGAAATTAGGTTGATTCACAATTGTAGTTGTTGCAAGTGTTATTATAATTATAATAAATATTGTTATAGTGTATTTTGTATACTACAGTATAAAAGTATAAAATAGTATGTATATAATGTACAACATATATTATTATTTTATAATTATTATTATGGCAATTATAATTATTATTATGGCAATTATTATTATAATTATAATTATTATTATAATTATTATTATTATTATTATTATTATTATTATTATTATTATTATTATTATTATTATTATTATTATTATTATGATATCTATTGCCATCAGAACAACCTATTATATTTTTTGCTGCAGAAATAAGGAATGGACGAATCCTGACTTACTGAACTTTTAAGTAGCTTAGTTGTGATTCAAGTAGCCGATTGTAAATTACCTCAATGAGTGAGATTTACAATTGTTTGTTTAGAAAAAATCATTAATAAAGTTTCCATTATTATTATTATTATTATTATTATTATTATTATTATTATTATTATTATTATTATTATTAAAAAAAGAAAAAATTATTGTGGTAATTATTATTATTACTATTATTATTATTATTATTATTATTATTATTATGGTAATTATTATTATTATTATTATTGTGGTAATTATTATTATTATTATTATTATGGTAATTATTATTATTATTATTATGGTAATTATTATTATTATTATTATTATTATTATTATGGTAATTATTATTATTATTATTGTGGTAATTATTATTATTATTATTATTATGGTAATTATTGTTATTATTATTATTATGGTAATTATTATTATTATTATTATTATTATTATGGTAATTATTATTATTATTATTGTGGTAATTATTATTATTATTATTATGGTAATTATTATTATTATTATTATTATGGTAATTATTATTATTATTATTATTATTATTATTATGGTAATTATTATTATTTTTATTTTTATGTACATACTGTGATAAGTCCTTTGACTCCTTCGAGGAACAAGTGAGCTATTGCAAGAACGCCTTGTGCCACGCCATAAGCAATCCATATAGCTCCCATGACAACTCCATGATAAATAATTCTTACTCCTGATCCAATACAGATATACTTCCTATACCACGGCGCTCTGCTGCATTCATTCTTTGCTTCTTGGATTTTTCTTTCATGGTATCTATAATACATATTAAGGTGTTAACATAATAATATTATTACTCACGGGGTGTTGGTGGCACAGTGGTTAGTGCACGTCCCTTTCACCTCTTTTCACCTCTGTTCGATTCCTGCTCTCAGCAGTTATCTGATTGAAAATTTCACCTTGGTCGCATGTAAGAAGAGTGCTTCCAGTATGACGCTACCAAACACCACAGGTTTCCTCGGGTACTCCGGTTTCCTCTTGTAGTAACACTGGATCAATGAGGGATGGCCCTTACTGGACCTCTAGGGGTAACAGTTTAGATATGACTGATAGAGTTATCCAGTATAAATATAAGTTAAATAAAAGTAGCGTGCTGCGTAGGCAGTGTAGAAACAACAATCGAAATCATAGTAACTTAGGTTAGATATACTGCCGAAACAGAGAACGTAGGAATCTAACGTTTCGAGCGAAGGGCCTTCGCTCGAAACGTTAGATTCCTAAATCTAAGTTAGAAGTATATATTGGGTATTTCACTCGATTACATAGCATGTTCTAGGTATAGTGTAGAATATATACATTTTAAGACCAAACTGGGACCAGTTGCGAAAAATGCAACAGAAAATGTATACAGAACTCGCGATCAAGCTCTCGGCAACGCCCTCCGTGGCTCAGTGGTCAGAGCATTGCACTAGAATCGCAAGGTCGTGGGTTCAATTCCTGCCGGAAGGCCTGTGTAGTTGCATTTTTCGCAACTGCATGGTCCCTTGGCCTTAAAATGTATATATTCTACACTCGAATTTTCCTTCACCAAAAATCCCTAGAACATGCTAAATATAAGTTAGTTTAGTTTAGTTTCTATGTTAGGCGAAGAAAAGACCTATTTCTGGTCAGGGCGCGCATCATTTTCTTGGGCGTCGACTCCTTTTTTATACATTTTAAAAGCGGATCAAACCAGAGGATAATATTTGATCGGTCTGTTAAAGACAGTTCAACCAATGTTTCCTATCAAAAGTGCTGATATGTTTGTGAGCACTGATTGAAGGCTTTATATTTCAACCATGCGTTCATATGTTATTGAATATTCAATGCTGATATGCATGATATGATAATGCATGTTGATATTTTGACGTAAATATTTATACATAAATCGAAATATATACGATGCTACATGTGTTTACAATGTGACACTTATATAGAGGAATACTATGTCTGTTCAATAAAAGTTTGCCTTAAAAATAATTAACAAAAAAATAAAAAAATCAGCGTCACCGCGATGATTTTGGACATTGCTCTAACCAGAAACAGAAGACGTTTTTGGCCTTAGTAGAAAAATAATAGTGGCTAGAATTTCGGAAGGTTATTGTGGGTTCGAGTCCCATCTAGAGCTCAGAGTTTTAGCTACTTACGACAGCTTGTACAGCAAAAAACCTGAAACTTAAAGATTATTATAACAATAGAGTTGAGGTTCGTGGGCATAAATATGTTTTTGGCCCGACTCAGGCTCATTTTAGCCCGAGCCGAAGGCGAGAGTTAAACTTAACTCTGAGAAGGGCCAAAAACATATTTATGCCCAAGAACATCAACTGTATTGCTATTATAATAATTTTAGTGGACATTTGGAAGAAAATCAAAGACAATATACGGTAAACAGTATCTTGAACAGTGCCACCTTCACACTGGCGTGTATTTCATTGCAATAAATATTTACATATAACTCATAACTTATATGTCAACTTGGCAGAAAAATGCAACATTTGTCACCAAAACAATCTTTGCTTCAAAGTATTGACAAGAAAAGAATACAATTCCGTCAACAACAAACCAATAGTGATTTAGAACTGGTAAAACTGATAGGCTTATATTTTAGCCCGCTGAATTCTTCATTTTAGTCCGCAAAATACACCACAATGCCCGATAAAATTATTATAATAGTGATTTATGGTGATGGTGATTACAGTGGTGAATATGATGGCGGTGGTTATAGTATTGGTTGGTGGTGATGGTGATGGTGCATGATTATGGTGGTGATGGTTATGGTGACTACGGTGGTGATAGTCATGGTGATTATGGTATTGAGGATCACGGTAATTATGGTAAGTTGGTTGCTGGTGGTGTTGGTGCATAGTGATTATGGTGTTGGTGATTACGGTGGTGATGAACATGGTCATCATGGTGGTGGTCATAGTATTGGTTGTGAAGTTGATTGTTGGTGATGTTGGTGCATGGTGATTGTGGTGATGGTGGTGGTCATAGTACTGGTTGTGAAGTTAATTGCTGGTGGTATGGTGATTATGGCGGTGATAGTCATGGTGATTATGGTGGTGATGATTATGGTAATTATGATGGTGATAGTCATAGTATTGGTTGTGACGTTGGTTGCTGGTGGTGTTGGTCGTGGTTATGGTAATTTATGGTGGCGATAGCCATGGTAATTATGGTGGTGATGGTCATGGTTATGGTGATTATGGTGGCGATAGCCATGGTAATTATGGTGGTGATGGTCATGGTTATGGTGATTATGGTGGCGATAGCCATGGTAATTATGGTGGCGATAGCCATGGTAATTCTGGTGGTGATGGTCATGGTTATGGTGATTATGGTGGCGATAGCCATGGTAATTATGGTGGTGATGGTCATGGTTATGGTGATTATGGTGGTGATAGCCATGGTAATTATGGTGGTGATGGTCAAAGGATTGGTTGTGAAGTTATAATTGCTGATGATATTGGTGATGTTCATAGCACTGTTCACACTGTTTATCACACTACATGTATATACTAACCAGTTGAATAAAGGATTTAACGCGTTGTTAGAACATTGAAATCTACGTGTGTGATATTTAAGAAATAGAAAACATTTTCCGTGTTTCTATAGAGTTATGGAAACACGAGAGGAAGTTTGGGAGAACGAGAAATTACAGTGAGAACACGAGCCCGCAGGGTGAGTGTTTCCACACTATTTCGAGTTCTTCCAAACTTCCACTGAGTTACAGCAACACGGCTTTTAACCAATCACCGCTTCGTTTTCAAA
The DNA here is from genome assembly GCA_035771165.1 of Paragorgia papillata. NCBI lineage: Eukaryota > Metazoa > Cnidaria > Anthozoa > Scleralcyonacea > Coralliidae > Paragorgia > Paragorgia papillata. Next base: position 7,797,333 of record JAWNZC010000314.1, read on the forward strand.
ATGTTATTTTATAATTTACCTTATAGTATTAAGCAGGCTATTAACTTCGTTTTGAGCGTTTCTAATCTTTCTTTGTGCTGCACTAATTCTGTCATTAATTGCGCGAGCTCCATTTCGTATCCCTTGAGTGGCTCTCTGTTTTATTTTTGTAAACAGATCATTTTGCATTTCACCAATTATGTGCAGCTTTGGGTCATTACCACTGTACTCTAAATCAACCATGAGATACACTTGGAAGAGGTTCCATAAGTTCAACCGTCCTTCGAAGAAAAGCCTCTCTTTCGTTACCTCCAACTGGATTGATATACTGGCTCCGAACAGAACGACCTGCAAGTTGAATACATCTTTGTTTATCGACACATTGATGATAATGTAATGTAACGTAACGCAACGCAATGCAGTACAATGTAACGCAACGTAACGTAATGTAATGTAACGTAACGTAGTGGTGTGGTGAAGTGTAGTGTAGCGTGCAGCGTGCAGTGTGTAGCGTGTAGTGTGTAGTCTGCAGTGTGCAGCGTGTACTGTGTTGTGTGTAGCGTGAAGTGTGTAGCGTGTAGTGTGCAGTGTGTAGTGCAGTGTGTGGCGTGTAGTGTGTAGTGTGTAGCGTGCAGCGTGTAGTGTGCAGTGTGCAGCGTGTAGTGTGTAGCGTGCAGTGTGTAGCGTGTAGCGTGCAGTGTGTAGTATGCAGTGTGCAGCGTGTAGTGTGTAGTATGCAGTGTGCAGCGTGTAGTGTGTAGCGTGTAGCGTGTAGTGTGTAGTATGTAGTGTGTAGTGTGCAGTGTGTAGTGTGTAGTGTGCAGCGTAGTGTGTAGTGTGTAGTGTACAGTGTGCAGTGTGTAGTGTGCAGCGTGTAGCGTGTAGTGTGCAGTGTGTAGCGTGTAGTGTGTAGTGTAGAGTGTAGTGTGTAGCGTGTACGCATGTGTAGTGTGCAGTGTGTAGCGTGTAGCGTGCAGTGTGTAGCGTGTAGCGTGTAGTGTGTAGTGTGCAGTGTGTAGCGTGCAGTGTGTAGCATGTAGTGTGCAGTGTGTAGCGTGTAGTGTGTAGTGTGCAGCGTGCAGTGTGTAGCGTGTAGTGTGCAGTGTGCAGTGTGTAGCATGTAGTGTGCAGTGTGTAGCGTGTAGTGTGCAGTGTGTAGTGTGCAGTGTGTACCGTGTAGTGTGCAGTGTGTATCGTGTAGTGTGCAGTGTGCAGTGTGTAGCATGTAGTGTGCAGTGTGTAGCGTGTAGTGTGCAGTGTGTAGTGTGCAGTGTGCAGTGTGTAGCGTGTAGTGTGCAGTGTGCAGTGTGTAGCATGTAGTGTGCAGTGTGTAGCGTGTAGTGTGCAGTGTGTAGTGTGCAGTGTGCAGTGTGTAGTGTGTAGTGTGCAGTGTGTAGTGTGCAGTGTGCAGTGTGCAGTGTGTAGCATGTAGTGTGCAGTGTGTAGCATGTAGTGTGCAGTGTGCAGTGTGCAGTGTGTAGCGTGTAGTGTGCAGTGTGTATCGTGTAGTGTGCAGTGTGTAGCATGTAGTGTGTAGTGTGTAGTGTGCAGTGTGTAGTGTGCAGTGTGCAGTGTGCAGTGTGCAGTGTGCAGTGTGTAGTGTGCAGTGTGCAGTGTGTATCGTGTAGTGTGCAGTGTGCAGTGTGTAGCATGTAGTGTGCAGTGTGTAGCGTGTAGTGTGTAGTATGCAGTGTGTAGTGTGTAGTGTGCAGTGTGTAGTGTGTAGTGTGCAGTGTGTATCGTGTAGTGTGCAGTGTGTAGCATGTAGTGTGCAGTGTGTAGCGTGTAGCGTGCAGTGTGTAGCGTGTAGTGTGCAGTGTGTAGCATGTAGTGTGCAGTGTGTAGCGTGTAGCGTGTAGTGTGCAGTGTGTAGTGTGCAGTGTGTAGTGTGTAGTGTGTAGTGTGCAGTGTGTAGCGTGTAGTGTGCAGTGTGTAGCGTGTAGTGTGCAGTGTGTAGTGTGCAGTGTGCAGTGTGTAGCGTGTAGTGTGCAGTGTGTAGCGTGTAGTGTGCAGTGTGTAGTGTGCAGTGTGTAGTGTGTAGTGTGCAGTGTGCAGTGTGTATCGTGTAGTGTGCAGTGTGCAGTGTGTAGCATGTAGTGTGCAGTGTGTAGCGTGTAGCGTGTAGTGTGCAGTGTGCAGTGTGTAGCGTGTAGTGTGCAGTGTGTAGCATGTAGTGTGCAGTGTGTAGCGTGCAGTGTGTAGCGTGTAGTGTGCAGTGTGTATCGTGTAGTGTGCAGTGTGCAGTGTGTAGCATGTAGTGTGCAGTGTGTATCGTGTAGTGTGCAGTGTGTAGTGTGTAGTGTGCAGTGTGTAGTGTGTAGTGTGTAGCGTGTACTGGTAGCGTGTAGTGTGTATGGTGTGGTGTACAGGAGGAGCTGCCCGCAGGCTAGGTGTGGCGTGGCGCGGTGCGGCGCGGTGCAGTGCAGTACAGTGTAATGTAACGTAACGTAGTGGTGTAGTGTAATGCAATGTAATGTAATGTGATTGGATGTGTTGTAATGCAATGCAATGTGATTGGATGTGATGTGATGCAATGCAAAATGTAATTGAATGTAAAACGTAATGGAATGTCATTTGATTTTATTTGTTATGTGGACGCAAATTTTCTGTGCCACCTGCGTCCCTGGGTATGCCTTTTCAAACAAAACTTCATTTGCTTGGACTGGGCCCAGTTATTACCTTGCAAGATCCATTGATAAGGAATTCATCAGCGTTACCAATATTCATCAATAGATAAGGTCCAACACTGTTACTCTGTGCACTGACAATCTGTAACAGTCCGTTGCCATAATTGATAGGATTTAATCTCAAATCAGCTATGAGGTGGAACGGTTCAAATTTAATACTAATATCTGCTACTGCATACACATCGAGGAAAGGAATTTGAAACGTGCCATGAATCTCAATTCCCGCGTCGTAGCTTTTCCCAAAACATCGTTCATTGCCCGCGGGGGAGAAGAAAATACGCACTTCTTCTGGAAATCCCATTTCAGCGACTTCATCGGGCATTGGTACATTCCTGCCTGTAAACACATTCACAATGTCTTGAAGTAGAAGCCTTGAGAAGTGTATTTCAAAAACAGTAGTGAGTGGGTTAGCTGTATCGACACAGATTGTAATACCGGCTTCGATAGGAGGACGTGATGGAGGTGTGACTTTGATTTCGCCAGTTAAACCAAAGCTTGGAAGGAGGGAAACGACGTTGATACCAAGAGCCAAGCCGAGTTTGTAGATTTCGAAGTTTCTGAGTCCAAGTGGTTCACTCCAGTTTCCTTGCATCATCAGTGAAATGGTCACCGTGCCGCCAAATGTGAACTGTAAATAACAACAATAGAAGATGGTCATTGTTATGAACATGTTTTTCAAGCTATTTGGACTGCGTTCCCAAGCGGAAATCAGACTTACGATTGCCAGTATAAGACGCTTTAACCATATTGAGCTACTGAGAATTCAGATAATTTAAACCTATACGTTGAATATGTGTACAACCCCGACGACTTTCTGATCAATAGTGAGACACTCTAACCATTGAACTACTGACACTCAGATGATTTAAAGGTAGATTGAATATGACTGTGTACAACTCACAACCTTCTGATCACCAGTGAGACGTTCTAATCATTGAGCTACTGCGACTCAGATGGCCGAACGTAGGTTCAATATGTCTACAACCCGCAACCTTCTGATCACTGGCGAGACGCTCTAGCTAACCATTGAGTTACTGCGACTCAGATTATTTGAACGTAGGTTGAATATGTGTACAACCCACAACCCTTCTGCATCACCAGTGAGATGCTCTATGTTATAATCATTGAGCTATTGGGACCCAGATGGCTGAACGTAGATTGAATATGTGTATAGCACACCACCTTCAGATCACTGGTGAAAAGCTCTAACCGTTAATTGAGCTACTTGGCCTTATAACTAATAACTGAAGATTTGAAGAAAAGGTAAGACAAAATAATACGTCGCAGAGCACGCAAACCTACACACGCGCACGCAGACTTACACATGTGCAGATCTACATGTGCGCACGCAGACTTACGCATGCGCAGACCTACATGTGCGCACGCAGACTTACATATGCGCACGCAGACCTACACATGAGCACGCCAACCTACACATGCAACGCAAACTTACACATGTGTGGACGTACAGACCTGCACACATATTTTCACGCAGCTGCACACTTATGTACACGCTAATCTATACCGCTTTTCATTTCCCGCGCATGGATACGCTCAGAACATCTAACAGGAAACTCACCGTTAACTCTCCCGTGAAAAGCAAATCTGCACCCTCGAGTGTGAGGCTGAATACCAAATTCAAACCAAACAGGCGTTTACTGATAATCAATCCCATTGATACAAACTTTCCACCAGTGTTTCCCAAAGGCAAACCATCGCCCAGGTTGATATCAAGCGTAAATAGTAAATCAGGCAATGTCAGGCTCACATCAATCGATGTTTCACCAGCATCTTTTAGTAATTTTCCCATCAAGTCACCTTCACTTGGTTTGAAGCGGGCGAAGATTTTCAGACCATTGGTAACATCACTACCAGTTGCTGCATATCTATCGAAAATAGTTTTTCCCCAGGTGTATGGGAAAGCCCTAATATTTCTACTAACATACATCACCGCTACCTCTGTTAAGCCAAGTTCACTGAGGAAGCTTATTTCTGGAATGGCCGAGGCTGACTGAACTGCAAAACCAGCAACGATCGAAGTAGAACCAGCAGAGTTAATGAACGCTATCTCTGCGTCGCTACTGCCGAATAAACTGGTCGTCGCACCGAATCCTATCATCTTTTCAGACGTTTCACGTTTCAACGTGAACGAAAATACAGGTTCAGACAAAGTGAATCCAGAAATCATTGACGGAAAAGTATCCGGGTTGACACTGATCTGAGCAAGAATATCACCGATAGACAAATGACAGTTTGTCCCCGTGCCTTGGAATTTAACTATATTGCTACCAATTTCGGCCTGGATAAAGATATCACAAGCCGATATCAAGATATGACCCTCCATTTTAAACACCCATGTTTTTTCGGTTGAATTGGCCATGTTGTCAATCTCGACAGTAAACTTTAATTGACTAACACTGAAGTCACCGTAGATGGGATAGGTGTTGGGAATGCTTGATTTAATGCTAATTTTATTGAGTTTTCCAGCATCATTGAATGTTAATCCAATAAAATCAAGCTGGATCTGTGTGAGTATTGAAAAAGACGCTGTTGGAATGGTAAAACCAAGTGCGGATGAAATATTCTGGATATTGAAGTCCGTAAATGTAAAAGTAATTTCTTCGTTGGCAAACGGGAATGGAATTCGGACGTCGACTTTTGGGGATACGTTTTCTCCCGATCCAATGGAAACTGTTCCAGTTATCAAACCAGAAACATCTGAACTATTTTCTGTTTTAGTATAAGTCATTTCGAATTTCAAGTCGGAGATTGTAATTATGTCGTCAAAGAATACTATTGGTTCGGTCATTTCTAACTTGATCTGTAAGCTCGACAAACTCCACCCAGAACTTTCAATTTTGGTCGCTCCGATATCGAGTAAAGACACGCTAATAGCCAGAGGGTCGAAACTGATGAAGGTCGGCCAGTTGCTCAGAGTGCTATCATCACCATCACCCGAAATAAGGTTTGAATCGGTTGGTAGAAATGCATTTATGACTTTTCTTAATGTCAGGTCACCTCCTTGGGATAATGTGAGACGAATTTCTGTTGGGGTTATAACGATGGAAATTGAGACAATTACATCAATGATTGAGACTTCAAACGTTGCTATGACGCCTTTTCTATAAGGAAGATCAAAGATGTCTTTATAACCAACATCGAGTAGAACCAAAGGTGAATCAATCTGCTGAGTTGAGATACACAAGGCCAAATTTGTCACCAACGCATTACCAATAACAGGTACAGAGCTGATGTCCATTTCAAATAAATCATTGAACATTTGCGAGATGGAGAAACTTTTGGTGAATACAGCAATTGTGACTGCTGTTGGAGCATCATTTTGACTATTAATAAGCAAGTTGACTTCAAACGGCTCCCAATCTAGGATACGAATTTGACCACCGAATAGAAAACCATATCCGTCAGTAAACACGGCCTTGACTCGCGGATCTTCAATGGCAAATGTATCGAAGTTGGCTTCCGTCAACGATGACTCCAGGCCAGTCTCAGGGAGAAACGAACCACTTGTTTGAAATAACTGTGCAATATCAGACGCGTTTAAACTGTCTGAAGAGGAAGCGTCGAGATAGTAACCGTCATCATTGCGAATGATACTAACATCGATAACAATAGATCCGATAGTCAGAGAGGCCGAAATATCAAACCTCCATGTTTCGGAATGGGTAGAGACGAAGGATAGGTCGAGACGCAGGTTGGAGATAGTGAGTATACCAGGAATAATCGAAACTGGAGTGGCATAAGACGCTTGGATGTCGACTTTCTTGCTTGCAATGTCGAAGGCCAGTGATCTGATGATGATGTTCTCTAGGACCACGAAACCATCCGAAGAAGTACTCATATCAAAGTTGCCTTGGCCTTCAGGAAGAATAAGTTGAAGGAGGTTACCCATGTTTATACAATCCATAGGATCTGAGATGACTTGGAATGTTGTTTCTACTTTTGAGACGGTCGCAGAGCACTGGTCGTTGATCTTAAATTGACCCGTGACGGAATCCAGAGATGGATTTTGAAGGAACGTATCCAGCGATGGAAGAGTTGGAAGAGACGACACTAAGTTAAAAGTATAAAGAATAAATATAAACAATTTGTGCTAGCACTGCAACCACTATGTTAGGAAACATGATTTTAATTGTGTATCACTTTATGTATCGTATATATTATAATTGGTTTGAATTCAAAGTAGCCCACAGGAAACTCATGATTATGATTGTATTTTGATTAAAAATGACGTACAGTAAATATCTCTGCACCTGCACAAATAGCGTATGTGTGTATCAGTGACATTTTAATTTAGAATTATAATTTATGTATACGTGTAATGTATTTTGGTTTACCAAGTTGCTCTTAATGTCAATCGACTAGATTTAAATCATGATTGTATCTTGGGCAAGACAAACAGTACGGTGAGATTCATTATTTTTGCCTTTGCCTTAGGCAGGATCTCGGTTTATGGTCTTGTTTGTTCATCTGCTCTGAGCAAGTCATGTACTTCGTTATCTTATTAATGTAATATGATTGTATAGTCATATAGTCAGTAGTTTTTCCTTTCTATTCATGTATAATTGTTTAGCTTAATTATTAGTATTAATTATTAGTCTTTAAGTTAGTTTTTCGTCACATGTAAACAATTGAAGCCAACACCTTCTTTGGCCGAGTGATAATCTTGGTACTATTCTTCGTGCCTGTCTCTGATAGGTCTTCTTTGATTAAACCAAAGTCAACAAGTGACAATCACACTGTTTACCCGCCAAAAGCATAAAACGAGCTGCTTCACTCCGAGCAGTTCAGTTGACACTCGGGCACGAACAGAGAAGGCAAAGAACCCGAGCTTACAGCTGCCCACAGAGTTGACATCACCAGAAGAAGAGTGAATTAAGAAGATCCTCTATAGAGTTGAACTTTAAGCCAGTTACGTCGTTCTGTATCGCATTTTGTTGTCGTTGCTTCGAATAAAGATCCTCTAGCTACCTCACCTGTGCGTTGTTCCTACTATCTCTCTACACGAGCTAAACACTTCCTAATAACTATACTACTATATAATGTCACCCCCCCCCCCCCTACTTGTTTTTAGACCTCATTCAGCTAGCTTCATCTTAACTCATTCCTGTCCGAGGGCTTCCCCAGAGGTGGCGTTAGCCAGAATAAAATACTAAAGACCAATTTGGACAGGAAAGAGTTAAACGGTTTTTTTTACTTGTGCATGTTTATATCGTATATTATTATTTAATGTATATAGTAGACAACAATCCGCAGTAATCAGCGTCAGCTGTTGCGGTGTTCCAGCCTAGCTTGTATCTATTTATGGCCAAGGTAAAGTTAAATAAAATAAAGTGAAATAAATATATATTGTCGAATGGGGAGCACGGGTGGCGTGTGCTGTTAGCGCATTGCCTCTCACTGTTGCAGCCTGCAGGCCAAACCAAAGGCCGGTTAGACGGGGTTAGTACTCGGATGGGTGACCGCTTGGGAGTAACCCCATTGTCGAACTTGGAACTCATGTGAGTAGAGTTTAGTTGGTCTCTCCTGTGCTTCGAGGGTTTTTCGCTGGGTTCTCCAGTTTTCCTCCCTTCGAAAAACTCAACGCCTAGGTCTTAGCTGTGATTCGTGGTCTGACAATCTGACATGTGTCGTATGGAAGCTGCCTGGAGCGCCTTTGATATGCTTTCGACTCGACCACGTTGGAATTCAATATGTAAATTGCTGTTGAAAAACACTTTGTGGGAAGAAGTAATTAAAATATTTAATGTAACCATTCCATCACGTATTATACTGTACGCGACTCAACTGCATGACATCTTTTAATAGTAATATACCATGATTGACTCGGTTTCTTTTGTTCTCACCGGATAATTTAATCTCTTATTTCCCCCCAACAGGGGAAATTTCTAATTTTCCCCTCACTAGCATGCATGACCAAACATCCAAACAGTACTCTCTTTTACACAACAAAGAAATGCATATTATTATAATCATGGTACAAACCATGATTAAAAGTACAAACTACGGCCCTCGGGACTTCCACAAACCCTCCCTCGGCTTTTGCATGGGACATTTAATCACTATTTCCCTCCTGTCATGGTATTACTTTGTCTTATACTAAACAATTTTTGTAGGCAACCATGTGAACGATAAAACATGGTGTATATATAGTGCTACTCTGGTTAAAAGTAAAAAATAAGCCATTTCCCTATTATAAACTAAGGTTATACCACAACACTTGTAGATATCTCTTAAAATAAGTTAAAAGAAACTATATGGGGTCAGTGCCGGGTATCTCCCCGAAATTAGAATTCTAGAGTAATATATGGCGTAACCGTCATATATTTATTTCTAACCTTAAGCCCTAATCAAACGAAACGCAAGTCATCGCAAGTTGGCAGTCACGCTATCTCAGCCAGCCGCTCTGAATAGTTTCCCAAAAATATCATGTACCGTGACAAAGTTAAAACTTGTTTAAAACACTCATGAAACCTTTATTTTGTTAATTTGGGTGTTTGAACGACCGCCACAGAAATTCTGACTGCTAACTTGCGATGACTTGCGTTCTCGTTTGATTAGGGCTTTAAAGAAACCGTTAAGATTAGAGAGGAACTAACTATATATACATGCTTTTTTTTCAATTCGATGATAAAAAAAATAGAAAAAAATTTATGATCGGATTCTCTATAAGGTTAAAAAATGTATATACAAGGTAAAAAAAGGTATAAAAACGTTAAAAACAAACGTTTTTGATCTACTTGATCATCTTCAGGTTTACAAAGCATCAAGAAATATACAAGTTTTATACATTTATTGGTACCCTAATTTAAAAAAACTTACAAATTTGTGAACTTGCGCTTTCACTTGTACTGTGAGTGTGGCGGATAATTACAAAGAGTATTGCAAAGCGAATGATCTGGAGAAGAGCCATTATCGATGAAAACAGCTCTTGTACTGCTGTTGCTTGCCCGTTAACTGCTGTAACGTTTTGCCTTTGTTTGTCAAAGTACGGTTGATTTAAAAAGACATAGAACCTGACTTTTTGAATATGAATTTACAGGTGATATGATTACGTGATTAAAAAAACAGCAAAAATCAATGAACATTAATCAAAAAGTGTTTGAAACTTATCATGTGTAATAAAGCGTAAAAAACTAAAAACAATTGAAAACAAGCTGCTTAATTATAGATCACAAGAAATTGATAACAAAAACCATATTCTTTAATCGAAAGCTATAAACAAAAATTATGAAAGATGTATAGTATAGTATACTATAGAACAAATATATATGACTAGTTTTAAATGTGTGTTTTTTTGTTTTTTTGTTTTTTTGTTTGTTTGTTTGTTTGTTTTGTTTGTTAGTTATATTTATTTACTGCTTAAATATTTTTAGTTTGACCCAGTCAACAGGATTTATAATTAAATACTTTTTACAACATAGATGTATAATAGACCTTATTCATAAATGGCCGACGATTTGAAATCCTTTTATATGTATATAAATTAGCCCCTCTGACCTCGTTTTAGCGTGAAGATTATGTATATTTACAGGAAGCTCCTCTCACTATTAGTGAGCGGAGCTTCCTGTATAAATATTAATATAAATTAAAAAAAGAAAAGCACTGTGTTTTACGGCCCGTTGTTACCCGAGGCAAACCAAGCTTTAAAACTAATTACTCAACTTGACATTTATCATTTTTAAGGAACTGGTAATTCAGCGAGCCATCCTCACAGATTGAAATTCTATTTATCATCCTTCCTAACTTATATACCACATTTTATTTGATAAAACACCATTTTCTTTCTCCATAAATTAACATTAGAACTAGATAATAGGTTTAAATATATTTCCCAATTGCAAATAATATTACTTTTGTAATGAAGAGAATAATTTCATTATTTTACAAGTGTTTTGCATCATGTACAGTCAATTTGCAATTGAAAAATGAAGTAAAATATCTTATGATTTCAACAGCACCATATATCTTCATATTACACAATATGCTGGGAGGAATTAAGACATGTTTTCTTAAGTCAAAGTACATGACAAAAAGCTCTAATAGCTTTTTCAGGGTCATCACCTACTATAAATATACAAAGAAGGCTTCTGATCGGTTTAGATAACCCAACACCTTCCCCTGACCCTAATCAGTAAGGAGCATGGGAACGAATTGATAATCGACAATGTGATTGGTTAATTATAGCCAACTCGTTCATGTTAGGTAGGTCTTTACTGCTTTTTCTAAGAAGATAGAAAATAGTTTAACTGTTTTTCTTAATTTAGCTCTTCGTCAATCAAATTTGAAGAAGACTAATATTAGTTAGTTCACCCAAATTAGCGATTATTTTGATGTCTTATCTACATTCTTTGCGACCCACTCTAGCAGTCACTTTACAACTGGTCCGTTATTATGCATTTTCACTTTAAGAGTTTAAGTTTGACAAGCATGTTATCATTGGGTCGGTGGATACCTGTAACTATAACTGTCACTGCAAGTCACCCGTCAATTATTTACTGCAAGTCGGTTTTCTTCGATGAACAGTTAATATATATAATCGAAATATAGTGAGTAAGGTTAAATATACTGCCAAAACAGAGAACGTAGGAGTCTAACGTTTCGAGCGAAGGCCCTTCGTCAGAGAGAAACGTAAAGAGTGTAATTGTTTGTTTACACTCTTTACGTTTCTCTCTGACGAAGGGCCTTCGCTCGAAACGTTAGACTCCTACGTTCTCTGTTTCGGCAGTATATCTAACCTTACTATATTCCGGTTGTTGTTTCAACACTTTACGCAGCACATGCTACTTTTATTTCACTGTTTCAATTACTCTACACATGCGCGCACGAATCAGAACCTTTTTAGAATTGTTTTTCTCAGTCTCTGACGAAGGGCCAGGACCGCCGAGAGGGGAGGGTAGCCAGGGCAACTGCCCCAGGGCCCGGACCACATAAGGGGCCCGCTACCACAGTCTAGGGCGCCGGCCAAAGTGAAAGCTACAAACTAACACGATTCTTACATTCAAAATAGCCCCAAATGGCCTCCTGGCCATCTAAAAATTCAAAATTTTCTGGAGGCATGCCCCCAGATCCCTCTAGAAGGGTTGAGGATTCGACGCAATTCGACTTACCCTGGGGCCCATCATGGCTCTCAGCGGCCCTGCGAAGGGCCTTCGCTCGAAACGTTAGACTTCTACGTTCCATGTTTTGGCAGTAAAGCGTGTACACCGCCCGTCAAAACATGTTCTAAATTTAAGCCAAAGTTAACCGTTTTGAAATCAACACATGCATTGGTTCGAATCAGTAAACATTTAATGTTGACATGATACATAAAACATGTTTTGACGGGCGGTGTACAAGCTTAGGTGCCAACGACTGTATATTTCGATTTGTGTTTCAACACTGCCTTACGCAGCACTGATCCAACTGATCTACGAGATCTTCCCGAGATCATAGTTAATAGACCTTATTCAAAAATGGCCGCCGAATTGGAATTCTTTTATGTGCATATAAATTAGCCCTTATGACCTCGTTTTAAAGTAAAAATTATTTTGAATTTCACACGTGAAAACGAGTTCATAAGGGCTAATTTATATGTATATAAAAAATTTTTAATTCGGCGGCCATTTTTGAATAAGGTCTATAGAGCCCGAGATCTAGCTACGGGGCGCTGACTCCATCCTCGTACCCTGGCCCAATTTCAAAAGAAATATGGGCCAGGTAACCATTTATATCTCATTCTCGCGTCATCAGGGCTAAATCCAATCTCGTTCCCAGAGTCCACGTTCCCCACCCGGGAAACGAGAGACTCTGGGATAATATATGAAACGGATTATCCCAGAGTCTCTCGTTCCCGGGTGGGGAACGTGGGCTCTGGGAACGAGATTGGGCTAAATCCACTTAGACGATTGCAATAGCCACTAAAAACGCGCGAAATTTTAACCAATAGGAAAGCAGAAGTCTTTAGTGGTTACCAGGCTAGCCCTCCTGTTGCTGTGAAATGAGAGAACCTGCTCGCAGGCTAAGATTAGACATAGTACAGTTACACCAAGTACTTTGGTTTAGTCCATCATCTTCGAAACTTCGAATTTTATGACAAATCAACAATGGTAACAATTATAAATGGTGAAATTGTTCCCGATGACGACCCAAGAGCTCAGGCATACCGTCAACGAAAAAACAACACCACAAATCGGAGGGGAAATTCTGATACGCCGTCAGGAAACCAGAATTTACAAGCGGATGGAGGAACCAATGGAAACACGAATGCACAAAATGGCGGCGGCTCCTCGATATTTTATGATTTGAACAATCGTTTACTGCAAGCAGGCCTTCCTAGACTTAACGTAGCAGGACAAGTACTAGAACCTGTGGTTCTTATTGGGATTGTACTAGGAGGTCTTTTTCTTGGGTTAAAAGGTTTGATGCTTATTGGTTTAATTTATTTTTTGGTCCGTCGCTCTGGTCGTGGAACTGGTCGATAATTTTTCGTCACTTTGTGATCATGGATTGAAAAGATGGAATCTTGAAGATGGATTGAATTCTGATGTATATTGCTCATGACCCTGTGCTCTGTCACTCTTCTAAGCTGATAAACGATGAAAAATTATGAATTATGTCCATAGGCGTAGCAGCCCAATTCTGTAATTTCGTATGAATTTTTCTAGAATATTTCACAGCGATACATGTCAAAATTACTCGAAACTCCTAGCAGAAAGTGCCCGAATTTTCCTTTTTCAAATATTTTGGGAGGGCAATTGCCCCCCTGCCTGCTACACCTATGATTATGGCAGCTGATTTAACTGTTCATCAATGTACTATTATAAAAACATATGGAGCAATGGAATAATTATTGTGAAAAATTATGTCCATAGGTGTAGCAGCCCAATTCTGTACTTTTGTATGAATTTTTCTTGAATATTTCACAGCAATACATGTCAAAATTACTCGAAACTCCTAGCAGAAAGTGCCCGAATTTTCCTTTTTCAAATATTTTGGGAGGGCAATTGCCCCTGCCTGCTCCGCCTATGATTATGGAAGCTGAGTTAACTGTTCATCAATGTACTGTACTAGCAATGGAACGATTATTGTGGAAACAGCGAACTCTGTTGGAGAATAATGCACCATACCAGGCGAGTAGAAAAAAATTCTACTTAAAGTGTATATGAAATGAAAATTAAGTTTGTCTAATTTGGAAGAACTCTTGAAATGGTAAAGTAACATCTTCTACAGTTTTTCCATAGCTTACTCCGTTCTTGAGATATTGCTAGTTTGATATGTAAATGATCACACTGCATACGTCACATTGTATAATGAGTTGTTGTAAAATTAGGAATGTCGTTGAAGTTATCGAACAAAGTCACACGAAACTGGGCATGTAGGTATATTTGTCTCATGACTTTAAACAAACACAGGTTCAAGCGAGTAAACAGACAAATATCAATGATATACACGATTTCTCAAAAACTCATTATACAATGTGATGTATGCAGTGTGATAATTTACATATCAAACAAATCTTAATATCTTAAGAACGAAGTAAGATATGGAAAAACTGTAGAAGATGTTACTTCACCATTTCAAGAGCTCTTCCAAATTAGACAAACTTGATTTTCATTTCATATACACTTTAACTATGGCTGGGATTTAAAAAAACACAACCTTTGGACTAGTAAACTGAAGGTCACATGTTTGATATCCCAGCCACAGTCGAGTAGAGTTTTTCTCTACTTACCCATTGGGACATTAAAGCATCAAATACCTGTAGCTTCCCTTTTGTTTTTTTAACTACCGTGAGATAAGTATACTACAGTAGTTACCGAGAAGGAGGTAACTAACCTGCTTAGTTTATTCATAATACAGATGATATATGTCTTTATTTAACAAAAAAATTGTGTTCTAGACGTAGTTATAAAGTGATATAGTAGGTCATTTAATATGCAAGGTAACTAACCTATATATATTAACCGCGGCACATCAAAGATAATTTATGCATGAATAAACTAAATAACTTTTCCCCACCCCCACCCCACAATCAATGTTGATTTCCAGGGAAGACTTGAGTCTAGCAAACAAAATTTGGGCCGCAACCTTGATCGGAGGGGGAAGGGGAGGGTGCATTTTAAAGATTTATCGCGTGCACACAGGAGTCACCTGACATACGCAGTGTGTCCCAATGTAATTATTCTGGATTGCAGTATGGTTTGTCACTTGGAGTAGCACTTAATACTGTATAATTTATATAGACGTTTTTTTTAGACTTTTTTTAGACTTTTTATATCATTATATGGAGCAATTATAGAATACGCTGAATGGGGGGGGGGGGGGGGGGGGGGAGTGGGCAGCGTAGAACCTCTAGCCTGGGACCACTCCAGGGTATCTTGTGACTTGATATTCAAGTTAAAAACAAGATAAGACAAACTGAGAGGTAATATTTCGACTATTTCAAAGTCATTATCAAACCAATAATTTACAAGCATGCTGACACCTATATATATACAATAATCACAAGAATGATGTCATCGCTTAGTCACTGGAAATGTCACCAGGTTGACAAATCAGCTAAATTGCTTCAAGCAAATGAAGATAAAAATAAAAGTTGACAGTGGTGAAAGGATCTATAAATATCAAGATGACAATTTTTGGATTATGTTTTCTTAATTTTTTTTAATTATTGGCTGGTTGTGGTTTATTGTTTATCATGCTAAAATGAATTAAGTAAGCAAGAACTTCGTTCCTACCAAAGTTGATTGTTTTCAAAACCATATCCTCCGCACACAAAGGATTGTGGTTAAATGTACAAGTTGCCATCTTTTTCAGTATGGTAAATTATCCAATGAAATTGCAAACTCTGAAATGAATCAACACTCATTTTGATTGGATAATTGACAACCTCATTGACAAATGTAGTTCAGTAGTTGCCAAGCTCGAACAACCTTCGCAACAAACTTTGCAACACACTTTATACAATACCCTGGTTGCTATGTGTGTTTTCATTGGTTGTTGCCCATGATCTATTAGAGGACAGACGCATGGTCACGTCAGATCACGTCAGCTGACTTGCTTTTTTCCTTTTTCATGCCCCAAAATCCGGCAAGAGTTTCGACAAAAACTTTTTAAACTTTTATTGTATAAAACAAATAGATTCCATTTTTTGGTTGTCTGTTCAGTTATAGATGCACAGAAGACGTCACAACGTGGTAAGAACATCAGTGACCCACTCGACTGCGTCTCCTGGGCCACTTTTTTGTTCTTACCACGTTGTGACGTCATCTGTGCATCTATATAACTGAACAGACAACGGCAAAATGGAATCTATTTGTTAAATAGTAATGTAAGTACAGTCGCCGCCACTTACATGTACATGCAAATTGTTTTCACCAGTTAATGATTATTGCATATAAGTGTATTTTAATTTTCATAATTATGTTAAATTATATCATTGAAATTATATTTAAGAAATAGAAAATGGCCGCCCATGTTTATGTGAACCCGAGCCGTAGGCGAGGGTTTACATAAGTACTTTCGAATTCTCCCAACTCACTCGAGTGTTTGCATCAGGTTATATAAACACAGGGCATCCATTTTCTATTTCTTTTATGAAATAAGGCTAAAAAATGTGCCGTGACATCACAACCGTGTTTACATAGCCTGATATAAACACGGTAATTGACCAATCACAGCGTGCGTAAGACGCAACCTATTTTATAAATAACTACACGAAACTACACGTGGTATACTGGTATTTTAGATAGAAAGCGCCTAGCCTGGGTCCAAGTAGTTGTGTCATGCGCAAATGATGCCACTAGTGTATAATTTATACAAAATGGCGCTGTAAAGAGTGTAAAGTACTGTTTAGTGAAAGTATAGATAACTCTAACAGTTCATGTCGTAAACTGAAGTTGCTTACTAGAAAATGCCAAGATACGGAGTAGCAACGTATGGGAGAGGTAGTAAGTCAAAAGATGTAGGCGCTCAGATGGAGTTCGATCTTGCAGTGCACGCAGCAACAATGAATAAATCCAGTCAGGACTGTTCAGAAAGGACAGGAAAATCTGAACAGAAGAGCAGAAGAAGAGACGAACCATTGAAAACAAATAAAAAGCGAAAAGTTGTGCCGCTTCTAGAGGATGACTTGTTTGGCTTTACAGAAAACGACTCAGACACTATGCCAACTCGAAGTAATAAACTTTTAAGCCAGAAATCCTCCAAGGAATCGAAATCGAAGACAACATTTGAATCAAGTACGGATGGTACTGATAAAAGTACAGATGATGAGGCTTACTGTAGTTCACAAGAACCAAATAGTTTTTCAAAAGAGTCTGGAGGAGATGAAGAGGAGAAACCGACTCCGAGACAGGTTGGGTATAGCTGTACTGTACTGAATATACTATAAATATACTACAGTGTATTTATATATATATATACCCATACAAAAAAATCCTATAGGAAACTGCATTTCTGCATTTCCTATAGCAGACCTGCCAACTCTCACGGTTTGACCGTGAGACTCCCGGTATCAGACAACTTCTCCCGGTCACCTGGTATGACTGCCACTTCTCACGGCAAGCGAGAATTCTTAAAAATGCCAATAGAAATACTCTGAAATACTCTAAAATAAAACATAAACTGAAGAAAAGCATCAATAGCACTTCGGCCGAGGCACAGAGCACCTGAATACAGTCTTAATCGTTACCAGTAATGCCTGCAATGCTTGACACTGTTTGGTCAGAGGGTGATAAAATTAAAAAAGTTCTGAGTTGTCAAAATCAAAATGGCGCAATTAAGTGGGGACGAAGATCACATGCAGCAATCTCCAGGTTTGGCTGTCAATCTCCAGGTTTTTTATCATTATATTTCAAAATCTCCAGATTTAGTGTTTGGTAAAGTTGGCAGGTCTGCTATAGGAATTTGGGCCAAAATCTAATAGGAATAAATTTCCTATAGGAAATCCAATAGGAATTCCTATAGGAAATCTCCTATCCTATAGGAATTCCTATATAGGAATTTGGGCCAAAATCTAATAGGAATTCCTACAGGAATTCCTATTGAATTTTTTCGTATGGGTATATATAAAAGGGATATTACATGGTTGCTCAAAGATATGGATTTTATGTTCTCGTGGCAAGGACAATATCTCACGAGTGAGCACAGCAAATGAGTGAGATATTGCTCTTGCCACGAGAACATAAAATCCATATCTTTGAGCAACCGTGTAATGTTCTATTTATTATATGGACAATGAAATTATGCATGGTAGTGATGTTGATAAACTGAGTTTAATACAAAAACTCAGGGTTCGAGATTTGCAGTATCCCAGTATCCCGACGGTACCAGTTTTTAATTTTGGATACCAGATGTTGAAACAATGTTAGTATAAATAACAATTTTAGTATAAATACACAATTTCGTACTTTTAGGAACAACATTTTCTTTAAAATTGTTAATTTCCTCATCTGTCGCATTGACAAATTGGCTGGTGGCCACTTTAAATAAATGCTGTAGTTGATTATTGAGAATTAGTCTAAAGTAGCTTGACCAATCAGCGTGTGCAATTTTCTATAATCACCTGTATTTAATTAATATACTAATATAGTTTGTTGTTTGGGCTGAGAAAAAACAATGTTTTATTGTTCTTTCCAGTCAGGCGTATATGTACCAGACTGGAAAGTTTGTATTGCACAACAAATATGTAATGTTCAGATATATAGTGTAAGCAATTTTTCATGAGAATTTCCTGCAGCTAGGCAATTTTTAAAAAAAAATTGCAGTGGCACTGCAATTTGTTTTGAAAAATTGCAGCTAGGCAATTGTCAGAAAACTGGTTGGTGAACCCCAGAACCAGATGTGTTTTGTGAACCTCCAATACCACTGTTGTCACTTGAGGCGAGTTGGTGTTTAACTGTTGTGGTGTCCCAGCTTCTTCTCTCTTTTTTTCCCTTTTTTTTCCTAATTATGTTATTTCTCATATAATTTTAAGAAGCGAAGCTCAATAAATAATTAAATAAATAAAATGGTTGAGGGGCAAAAAATACACTGTTTTTTTAGGGACCTGTACAAGTAAATAAGCAGTCGGTCCTTTTACTGCAGCTGATTAGGTGATTTTACTAAAATCTTGGGGGATACTGGATTCTGATTGAGAGTTTAGGCAAACATTTGGATGGGGGGAGGGGGTGTGCTCAATGTGATCTGACTATACAGTACAGCTGTACGAAAGTTCTCTAACACTTTATTTATAAGAATACCTGACATAAACTTAAATCAAATTTTTATGTCAAATGTTTAGTCACCATTCAAGCATTTTCTCAAGAATAACGTGGTCTCTCTATCACCTAAAAAGAATAAGAAGTTGGACCGAAGATTTTCTGCACTGGTATGTGAATTAATGAATAAATACACCTAGAAAAATTTCATGATTAGTGTAATGTAGTGTACATGTAGTGTATAGTGTATTATATTGTATTGCTATGTAAATCACAAGGAAAACAAGCTACCTGTACAGTAGGTTGACAAGTACAGTACATTAATTAGTTTAATTAGTTATAGTATAGTACAGTACTGTACATATATCTTTGGCATTTCAGGTATTTACATGATTGCCAAATAATTTTTATTAATTTTTTTCCAGCCAACCAATGTTGGAACTAGTGATGAGGATTTTTCAGATAGTAACACTGATACCCAGTCCTCAGCAGCTCAAATGTCGTCTTGGTCTGAGAGCCAATCACCTATCCCCTCCAAACTCAGAGTAAATAGACAAGAGAAACAGGTACATGTATAATTATAATATAATATTATATACATGTATATAGGGGGTGGACAAAATAAAGTGACCATCATTAAAATATGGTTTATAATGTAGACTATTATTCGAGAAAAGAAAAATATTTAATTAAATAGAGAATAATACATGGATGTGCGGAAATATGAAATTTATTTCAAGTGTTGACCAGGATATCTCACGAGTGAGCGAAGCGAACGAGTGACATATCCTGGTCAACACGAGAAATAAATTTCATATTTCCAAGCATCCATGTATTGTTCTGTTTATTATATAAAAAAATTGTCATATTGCCTTGCAAAAGTTGCATTAAACTATAATGCTGATTCAGCGATAATCTCACATGTGTGATTATCATAAATAATCACACATGTGAGATTATCACTTTTATTAGTGGTGGAAAAATCAATAAAACACTCTATTTTATATAATAAAGTGATATATTTTTGAATGCATGCATCAATATCTGCTCAGGTTTAAAAAATACATTAACTTTGAAAGCATGCCATGCTGTGAAGCTGTAGTGAAATCAAGTGAAATGTAGGCTGATGCGATATATCGATATTTTCGATAAATATCGATATTTCAAAAATATCGATATTCGATATTCGATTTTTCGCATATCGAAAATATCGAAAGTTTTAACTAGACAACTTAATCTCCTTTTTTTCGGCAATTATTGTCCGGTAAAGTTTAGAAAACATGTGTATGACGGCAATTGCGAATTCAAGTAGCAAGCGCATGGGCAATTTAAAAGTGTAAACAGAGTAAGTGTGATCACAGAAGATCACCACCCACACAAGCGGCAGTTGGGCGCTTGAAAACAACTGTGTGATGACTCATAAAGATGGAATCTGCACTACTTTGAATAATAATCTTAATGGCGCGTATCGGCGCAGGTTTAAAAACAAAGTATCAAAATATCACAGCTCATTCTAACTCACTGTTCTGTTGCGAAGGAAAGTCTAGACAATATGTCGAATCAATGAAGTCCTGTTTGGAATTATTTTAAGAAAAGTGATGAAAATGATGACCCTATTATTATGTCAGCTCTGTAAGAAAAAGGTGAAAACTAAGGCCGGAAACACAACTAATTTAATGTTGCATTTAAAAACTAACCATCTCATGGTGTATACGACGCTGAACAGAGCGAGGAAACGAACTTCGTCAATGAGTGGCCCGACGGTGGAATCTTCTCCTGCAACTACTGCGCAGAAATCCCAGAAATCCTCTTCTCAACCTAGCATCGTCGAAGCAATGGAGAAAAGAGCGCCTCTTCAGCCAGGCCAAAAACGGGCAGAAGAGATCATTTAAACTATATATTTTATAGTTTAAATAAATCTTTAAACATTCATAAACTGTTGTAAATAAATCTTTTAATGTTTGACTAGTTTCATGCAACTTTGTTTTTTGCTGTTTGTGATGCGGTATACATGCAAGTTGACTAAACTAAGTCGATATTATCGATATTTTTTTTTCGATATCGATATATCGATTTTTTTCAATACTGCGCATCAGCCTAGTGAAATGGCAACAAAATATCTAACTATTTTGCTGTTATAACACTTTCATAGTATACTTGACTCTGTTAATCATTTTGAAAACCAATTGGAATAAGTTGAACTAAGTAAGATTCACTTCATTAGTTCATTTGTTACAAGATTGAAAATCATGAAAAATTAATATTTTTTAAATCAATGGATAAAATTAGAATTTGATATCATATTTGAGCAGATCTTGACGCATGCATTCTAAAAATATATAACTTTACATATTTTTCTATACTCTAATAAAAGTTATACAATGCACATTAATTAATCATACTTTCAATGATGGCCACTTTTTTTTGTCCAACCCCTATATATATATATATATATATATATATATATATAAGTGAGTTTTGGTTCACGAAATGTTAGAGAGTGCTCAATACCATATATAGATACGGTAGAGCAAAATACAAAGTATGAAGTATAGTTTTACCTTAAAGTCTTCACTACCAGAGGTTTCACCCTAAACGGGATCATCAGGCAACTCATATATATATATATGATCATCAGGCAACTCATATATATATATATATATATATATATATATATATATATATATATATATATATATATATATATATATATATATATATATGTGTGTATATAATTATATTTATGCAGTATAATATAATGTGTATATAACGTCCACCACCAAGCATAAAAACTGAGTTTACCACCTTTTCACCAGCCCTCGAAAACGAGGTTGGCATTCGGCGATTCGACAAATTTTTGCTGACCTCAATCCAGTTCTTCTCAGCTGATGAATTACCTTTTTTCAGCCGCGGATAGCAGCTCAAGAAGCCTTTGTTTTTGTTCGCATAACCCTTGCATTTAATTGATCGAGTTAAATTTGTTGATGTCAGAATTATTTAAAAAGTGCGATATATAAGGAGAAGCCAGTTAGCTGCATCAGTTGTCAGCGTTCTAATTTTTTCTTTGGTCGTAAACAACTCCATGTATGGGAGTTGGTTATGCAAATTTTAAAAAAAATGCCGAGAGGTGCCGACCTAGGTCAGATTTAGGTCAGCATTTTTTTGCCAACCTCAATTTTGACTTTTTTCAAGGGCTGCCTTTTCACTTTGCTGTATTTAGAACACCGCCTATGCAGCACTCTAGTTTTTTGTTCAACTTATAGTTGCATGCTATACTGTATGACATCTATTGAATTAAACAATGAATAACTGTTCATTGTTTGTCTGTCTTATAGTTGTTTACTGTTGTACGCAATGTGAAACACAAACATGCTTGCCTAGAAGATGGAGAAACACAACAGGTAAAGCATTGGCTAATATAACCTAACTACCGTAATGATTCGAATAAGCACCCTGGGCACTTATTTAATTTTAGGAGGGGGGGGGGTGCTTATTCAAGAGGGGGCGCTTATTCGGGAGAGGGTGCTTATTTAATTTTTTAGCAAACACCGCAATCTGATTCCATAAAAACACATAACTTTAATAACAATCTTAACAAGAACAATAACAAGGATTTATAAAAAACCTGAAACCCTAGTTCTCTGCTCTAGTAGAATAGAATACAAGTTATATTTATAATGTAGCTAGTTGTTCTCAATCAATGACAAGTTCATCGTCACAGTCACTTTCGTCAAACAACAAGATTGTCGGGCGCAGCATCCTCAATGTCCGTCTCTGTGATTCCGTTGAAAGGGTCGCGTTCACGTGATTGGGCAATAGCATGTTGAAGGGGGCACTTATTTTAAAAAAATGCAGTGGAAGGGGGGCGCTTATTGGAAGGAGGGCACTTATTCGAATCATTATGGTAATCTAGTATTTTGCACAGACTTGGACTGGCCATTGTGTCATCTTGCCATAGAGCAATGGCTGAGTATTATAGAACATTGGCTAAAATGGTACAATGGCCAGTCCAAGTCTGATTTCCCAGGTACTTGACACTAAGCTATGTAGAGTATAGGGTGTAAATACCTAAGTCCTTCTTGGAGGTACAGTAGTTGTGTGATTTGACTTGACTTGATCAAGTTGTCTTTCTTGGCTCAACTCAACTCAACTTTTTGTAAATCGTCCAAAAAGGAAAAGCTAACCACTTTACATTTTGACCGATTTTGGCCATTTTTTTAACTTTTGAAAAAAGGCTAAAATATGAAGATTTGGCACAAATGGAGCTTCACTATTGTTTTAGAAGCTAGAAAAGGCTTTATTTGAGCCAAATTATCATTTTTTGACTGTATTTCAAAAGTTGAAAAAATGGCCAACATTGACCAAAAAGTACAGGCTAACCCCTTTACATTTTGACCATTTTTTTAAACTTTTGGGAAAAGGGCAAAACATGAAGATTTGGCACAAATAAACCATACAAAGTGTTACTATAATCTGTGCTATAATAATTCTGGAACACGCTTTTACTTTCTCGCTTAAATGACAAGCTTTCCAAAGACAAGGAGACAGAATGCACTGTACTGCACTGTACTGTACTATACTCTACTGTACTCTACTGTACTGTACTCTACTGTGCTGTACTGTGCTGTGCTGTACTGCACTGTACTGTGCTGTACTGTACTGTACTGTGCTGTACTGTACTGTGCTGTACTCTACTGTGCTGTACTGTGCTGTACTGCACTGTACTGTGTAGCTGTATTGTACTGTACTGTGCTGTACTGTGCTGTACTGTACTGCGCTGTACTGTACTGTGCTGTACTGCGCTGTACTGCACTGTACTGTGTAGCTGTATTGTACTCTACTGTGCTGTACTGTACTGTGCTGTCCTGCACTGTACTGTGTAGCTGTATTGTACTCTACTGTGCTGTGCTGTACTGTGCTGTACTGCACTGTACTGCACTGTACTGTGTAGCTGTATATTGTACTCTACTGTGCTGTACTGCGCTGTGCTGTACTGTACTGCGCTGTGCTGCAGTGCTTTCAATGAATAAAATACGCCAGCGCGATGGATCGCGCTCGCCAGAGCAGATTTCACAACTGGGCAGCGCGATTTGGTTTTTCTTGAAAAACAGCGCCGGTTTATGTTGATGACTTCCTGTTACATTTCCTGGGTCAATTTTAACAGTCTATTATCATAAAAATGAACTTCAAACCAATGTTTTAAGTGTCATTTGTGGTTTTCATCTGCACAACTAGCATAAAGTTTGAGATTTTGTAGTGTTTATCCCGATATTGCCGCGCCGGAACACGCAGCGGACGTCCCCGTGAGCAAAGGAACGCTATTTTGCATTTTCGCCGATTTCGGCTAGTTTTTAATAATACGAATATCAATTAAACAATATGCAGCAAGACAATACAGTACGTCACTGGAGAGTGCAGTTAGCCTGCCACTAGAAACAAACTAAAAATATTTAATACCTAAACCCGTTAATTTAATAAAACCAAGAACAATTTATCTCCCTGTGATGCCATAATTCGTAAATATGCGTGCATAAAGTTGTTCAAAACCACGCCGCCAGTTTATTGATTTGTTTTTATAAGCTAGACTGTATACTCCTGCACAGAGTAAACAAGAGATATTCCATTATTTTCATATTATATACAACTGAGCATTTATTTACTCCATTTCTAGGCAGTGGAAGATAATCTGCGAGCGCATTTTATGACAAATTACTTATCTGCCAGCGCGATTGATCGCGCTGGCAGATTGATCGCGCTGGCAGATTGATCGCGCTGGCAGAACGAACTTGGGAGCGTGTGGGCGAGCGCGAGCGCGATCGCGCTCGTCTCATTGAAAGCACTGGTGCTGTGCTGTACTGCGCTGTGCTGCGCTGTACTGCACTGTACTGTGTAGCTGTATTGTACTCTACTGTGCTGTACTGTACTGTGCTGTACTGCACTGTACTGTGTAGCTGTATTGTACTGTACTGTACTGTGCTGTACTGTACTGTACTGTACTGCACTGTACTGTGTAGCTGTATTGTACTCTACTGTGCTGTGCTGTACTGTGCTGTACTGCGCTGTGCTGTACTGTGCTGTACTGCACTGTACTGTGTAGCTGTATTGTACTCTACTGTGCTGTGCTGTACTGTGCTGTACTGCGCTGTGCTGTACTGTACTGTACTGTACTGTGTAGCTGTATTGTACTCTACTGTGCTGTGCTGTACTGTGCTGTACTGCGCTGTGCTGTACTGTACTGTACTGTGTAGCTGTATTGTACTCTACTGTGCTGTGCTGTACTGTGCTGTACTGCACTGCACTGTACTGTGTAGCTGTATTGTACTCTACTGCGCTGTGCTGTGCTGCATTGCACTGTACTGTACTGTGTAGCTGTATTGTACTCTACTGTGCTGTGCTGTACTGCGCTGTGCTGTGCTGTACTGCACTGCACTGTACTGTGTAGCTGTATTGTACTCTACTGCGCTGTGCTGTGCTGTGCTGCACTGCACTGTACTGTACTGTGTAGCTGTATTGTACTCTACTGCGCTATGCTGTGCTGTGCTGTACTGCACTGTACTGTACTGTGTAGCTGTATTGTACTCTACTGTGCTGTGCTGTACTGTGCTGTACTGCGCTGTGCTGTGCTGTACTGCACTGCACTGTACTGTGTAGCTGTATTGTACTCTACTGCGCTGTGCTGTGCTGTGCTGCACTGCACTGTACTGTACTGTGTAGCTGTATTGTACTCTACTGTGCTGTACTGTACTGCGCTGCACTGTACTGTACTGTGTAGCTGTATTGTACTGTGCTGTACTGCACTGTACTGTACTGTGTAGCTGTATTGTACTGTGCTGTACTGCGCTGTGCTGTACTGTGCTGTACTGTACTGTACTGTACTGTGTAGCTGTATTGTACTGTATTATAATTCTTGATCATTTCATATTCTTCGAAACTTTAAGTGACTTTATTTATTTATTTCCTTGTCTAGTTTTTTGACGATGTGGATTTTGCTCTTGATGGTTTAAGAAAAGATCTTTCATTAGCTGCTCGCTGTTCCAGTGCTCTAGATCTTGCTTCACAGTGTTCAACTCCTTCATTCCGTGCCAATCTTCGTGCACATGGCTTCATTTCAAAAATATTTGATTTGCTACACGATGCTCCATCAAATAAGGTACAGTGTAATTAACTTATTACTGCCTAGGATGTCTGAGGGTTCGTATTTTTTTTGCGTCAATCCAGAGTAAAAAATAGGCACACAATGTGTCCACTGACGTATTTGAGAAACTCAGCACTACATACATCAGTACTGTAGTCAAGCAGTCACTAGAATTGAAGTATCTGGAACACTCATCTCTATAATTATAAACTGGATTGCTCATCCGGCTCCAAAATTGAAGCCAGCAGAGATGACGAATTGGGAGTACCAAGATGGCCACCACGGAAACTTTGTATGTTTTCGTAGCACGATAAGAGACGAAAAGAGCCACATTAAAAAAATTATGCTATTCGTATCAAACAAAGAACACTGTACAAGGTTTAGAAGCTTAGTTTTTGCATTTGTTGGTATTATTAAGCAGTAAAACGTGTTATTTCGTCGAAATTCGCCGTTCGCCTGCCTAAATCTGAAGGACTGGTTAATGAGAGTCTTTCCCTTGATGAGTAAAATTGTCTGGCGTTAGCCAGTCGAGTAAAATACTAAAAGGTCACCACAGTAGGGAAATGGTTAAAAAAATGAAGAGGATGGTTTTGGCTGGCTCAAACAAGAATTAATTTAATGGTCTGTAAAAAATACAAACAGTGAAATAAAAGTAGTGTGCTGCGTAGGCAATGTTGAAATACAAACCAAAATATAGTAAGGTCTGAGTATTACCTAAATTATAGAACGTATATTTGTAATGTTTCAAGCGAAGGCCCTTCATCAGAGAGAAACGTCAAATGGAAATGTAGTAAGGTTTGAGAACTGCCGAAGGTGCTCGAAACGTTAGAAGTCTACGTTCCATAATTTCAGCAGTACTCAAACCTTACTATATTTGAATTGTAAAAAAACAGCGTATATTATTGAGTTTATATTACTGAGTTTGGTGCAGCTACTGTGTCTATCTGTTTGTTGGGGCACCAATTTTATAAAAAGTTTTGGAGGACTCCTAAACTCTAGGAGTGAGTTGCTAATTAGAAACTTTTTATTTATATAGACATTGGCATTCTGCACATCGTTTGTATTTTATATGATCACAAGAGATCGCTTAAATGTGGACTTTGATACTGCAATTATGGGTAGGTATAACTTTGTGCACAATCTACTTGTTGCATTGCTATAAAAAAACAAGTGGAGTGTTCCATAAAATAAATATCTGGGTTTCCTGTTTCTCGACTCAGTAGTTTTTTGCTAGCAAAATGCTGACCCTAATCTTTTTATTGAGTTTTTGAGGAACATGGGCCCGAGTTGCAGCATGATAATTAGGGCAATTGCCCCCTGCACACCCCCCCCCCCCCTTTGGGATAGCAAGCATGCAGGCGCCAGAACCTAGTAATGTGCTCAAAATTAGCTTTTATAGAGGACATGCTAATTGATAATTTGATATTTGGTTTTGGAAAGAATATTATTGTCATGCCTGGGCACTAAATAAAAAAAGTTTAAAAAAAAGAAATCTGACCTACCCTACCTAAGGTTTTCAAGTGAGAAGAAATAGGAAACCCAGGTTGGTTTGTTGTTGTGTGTTTTTCCTAGACAGTCTTTTAGATATCGAGGAGGTAAACTGTGGAGATTTTTAGCAATGAAATACTGTTGTTCCAAGTCTTTTTACTCGGGCTACCTGTGGTAGGCCGAGGCTAGGTCACATATTCTGTGTCTAGGTTTCGGCTCGTTTTTTTCCCTTGCGTGGGTGTCACTATTGGTGCTATTTATTTGGTAACAGTTTTTGATTGTCAGAATGTTTAACTATGCATAATATTTAATTTTATTCTTTTTCCGAATTGTTTATGCACGTGTTTTGGACTTTCAAACTTGTATTTTCCATTTTTCAAGAAACTGTATTGAGCCACCTTAAGTTAACTTTGAGGCCTGACGCTCTGTTTTTGCTCTCATTAAACAGATTTACTTCTCAAGTTACTGCACGTCAATGAGATCAGTCAAAAATCCAAGATAGAGAAGAAAAATGTACACGAAGAAATGTTGAAGAAAGCAAGGTATGACAATGCTATAGTTATTTGACAAGTCTCTTAGCGGTTCCATGCTCCCCCGGAAAATTTTGGATTTCTAGGGTCTCTGAAACATTATTTCGTGCATTTTGAGACAAGTATTTAAGTAATAGATAAAGCATGAGCGGCCGATCTGTATGGGGATTTACAAGGCGACCTGAAGTAAATCCCAGATAGAAAGCCTGCTCGCAGGCTACATACAGATGACATAGCAAGCTGTTTGCAATCACTATCTAAGGCGTTAAAGAGAATTGAGGCGCTGTAGAGAAATGTTCGTTTGCCAGAATTAGTGCGCGGGTAAGGAAGTAGGATTGATTAGTATATTTAAAAGTAGAAGAAGCTTCCTAAACTTAATTAGATCAAAAATTGGAATCCACTTAAGCTGGGAAAAAAGGAGAACAGAAGGAGTAGAATACTCAGCATCTAAGATAATGCGTGCTGCACGCTTTTGAAGGCGAAGAATTAAACAACTGATTGAGCTAAATGAGAAATTAAATATCTGAACATTTTTTTTGTACTTTCTTTTAAAGACAAATCCTGACTAGACTTCCAGAAGCGTTTACCTGTTATTTGGATATGGAAAATTTGTCGGTGAGTTTGCATTGTCATATTCCGTATTTTCTGGACTATAAGTCGCACCATTATGTAAACAGCAGTGACCGTTTTCAGTAATTCTTTGGAAATATCCTTAGATAAACCGCACCGTCATATAATTCGCATTTCTAAACTGGAATGTCTTAAAACGTAGCGACTTATTACGTAGCGTAATGTTGACCAACGTAGCGAAACGTCTTATAATGTAACGTAACGTCTTACAATGTAGCGTAACGTCTTACAATGTAACGTAACGTCTTACAATGTAACGTAACGTTTTGCAATGTAACGTAACGTTTTGCAATGTAACGTAACGTCTTATAATGTAACGTAACGTCTTATAATGTAACGTAACGTCTTACAATGTAGCGTAACGTCTTACAATGTAACGTAACGTCTTACAATGTAGCGTAACGTCTTACAATGTAACGTAACGTTTTGCAATGTAACGTAACGTTTTGCAATGTAGCGTAACGTCTTACAATGTAACGTAACGTCTTACAATGTAACGTAACGTTTTGCAATGTAGGGCAACGTCTTACAATGTAACGTAACGTCTTACAATGTAACGTAACGTCTTGCAATGTAGCGTAACGTCTTACAATGTAACGTAACGTCTTACAATGTAACGTAACGTTTTGCAATGTAGCGTAACGTCTTACAATGTAACGTCTTACAATGTAACGTAACGTCTTGCAATGTAGCGCAACGTCTTACAATGTAGCGTAACGTCTTACAATGTAACGTAACGTCTTACAATGTAGCCTAACGTCTTACAATGCAGCGTAACGTCTTACAATGTAACGTAACGTCTTACAATGTAGCGTAACGTCTTACAATGTAGCGTAACGTCTTACAATGTAACGTAACGTCTTACAATCTAGCGCAATGTCTTACAATGTAACGTAAGTCTTACAATGTAGCGTAACGTTTTGCAATGTAGCGCAACGTCTTACAATGTAGCGTAACGTCTTACAATGTAGCGTAATGTCTTACAATGTAGTGTAATGTCTTACAATGTAACGTAACGTCTTACAATGTAGCGCAATGTCTTACAATGCAGCGTAACAACTTATAATGTAGTGTTAGTAACGTCTTACAGCGTAGCGCGACGTCTACAGTAATTGTGGGATTTTTTTAGAATATCAAAGAAAAAATCTTGTACCGTAACTAAAAAGTGTTTAATTCATTCACATACCAGTGTATAAACTGCATAATGTTAGATTTTGGAAAAAAAGTTGCGGTTTATAGTCCAGAAAATACGGTAATAATTAATAAAGATAGATAAAACATAAAACTATTTTTTATTGTGTTTACTGTAGTCTGTTTCTCTTGCTCGGGATTCATTACTTTCATTAACATCTCAACGTACTGGGGAATGGTTTAAAGAAGAGATGCGAACACTTGGTGGATTAGACTATATTGTGAATATAAGTAAGTAGGATTGGTAAACAAGGTCACTGACAGATGCTAAGGGCACTGATCTCTACATAACTGCATTGCTCATCCTTTATGGTCAGCAGTAAACATTTTGAAGTCACTGGCGGCCATATTGGTAAACTATAAACTATAAAAACTATAAACTAACCTTATTTATACTGGATAACTCTATCAGTTATATCTAAACTGTTATCCTCAGAGGTCCACTAAGGGCCCTCATTGGTCCAGTGTTACTACAGGAGGAAACCGGAGTACCCGGAGGAAACCTGTGGTGTTTCGTAGCGTCAAACTGGAAGCACTCTTCTCACATGCTGCCAAGGTGAATTTTTTTTAATCAGATAACTGCACCGTGCAGGAATCGAACCCGGCTCGCAGAGGTGAAAGGCACGTGCACTAACCACTGTGCCACCAACACCCCTAGGATTGTACACGTCCAGTCTACTCTATGGGCTTAATCTTGAGTTGTAAGAGTTTACCGGGGGAGTCGGAAAAGCCGTAAAACAATTCTCAGATGTCAATTTACCGACTGGAAAACAGAAGGAAAATACAAGCAAATACAGTCCGAAATTGTCAACTACATACTTCAAGGCTTTGTGTTTTACTACCAAAGGTATATAAATAGTTTTATAATGAAGCTATTGAATAATTTCGTTGTTTTTTTTACGAGTTTTGTGATATAGGCAAGTTTATCTATAAAGAAAAAAAACTAGGAAAAAAAAGGCAGAGTAAAAAACTACGAAATAACACGTTTTACTGCTTAATACTAACAAATGCAAAAATTGAGCTTCTAAACCTTGTACAGTGTTCTTTGTTTGATACCAATAGCAGAAAATTTCTTAATGCGTCTCTTTTCGTGCTAGGAAAACATACAAAGTTTCCATGGCGGCCATCTTGGTACTCCAAATTCGTCACCTCCGCTGGCTTCATTTTTGGAACCAGATGAGCAATCCAGTTATATAGAAATTAATGTGCTAAGGGCCTTAGACCAATGATCTCTATATAAACTGGATTGCTCATCTGGTTCCAAAAATGAAGCCAGCGAAGATGACGAATTGGGAGTACCACTAAGATGGCCGCCACGGAAACTTTGTATGTTTTCGTTGCACGAAAAGAGACGAAAAAGAGCCACATTAAGAACATTTATGCTATTGGTATCAAACAAAGAACACTGTACAATGTTTAGAAGCTTAGTTTTTGCATTTGTTGGCATTATTAAGCAGTAAAACGTGTTATTTTGTAGTTTTTTACTCTGCCCGTTAATCGATAAACTTGACTATATCACAAAACTCGTAAAAGCCAACGAAATCAACCAATAACTTCATTATTAAACTATCTATATACCTTTGGTATTAAAGCATAAGTCTTTACAAATCCTTGACGTATGTAGTTGACAATTTCGGACTGTATTTGCTTGTATGTCCCTTCTGTTTTTCGGTAGTAACAGTAAATTGCCATTTGAGAATTGTTTTACGGCTTTTCCGACTTCCCCGGTAAACTCCTACTACTCTTAAGCCCGCAAGGTACACTGGACCTGGAGTACCAATATAGCCGCTAGTGGCTTCAAAATGTTTACTGCTGACCATAAAGGATGAACAATCCAGTTATATAGAGATCAGTGACTTAGTCTACTAACTCCTCTAGTCGAAAATTAATTTGTGTTCTAGGTACTCTTAGTGTTGTAGATGTATTCTTTGATTTCGGGAATGTTTTCCAGGCAGAAACGTCAGTCATCTAATCTGACCTACTTTCTTTAATTCTATTTTTCCCCTAGTTTTAACATCCGTAGAAAATATTAGGGATAATATTGAAGAATTATTACAAAATGAGAAAGGAATTGAAAATATTGAAAGATGTTTAAAACTTATTGAAAATGTAAGTGTGAATTTGTTTTTTACATGACTACCCTTAATCACGCAAATTCCTTTCTTCGTTTCTTCCTTCAGTCCTCCCTTCCTTCCCCTTTTTCGTCGGTCTGTCCTTTCTTTCTTCCTTCTATGTTTCCGTCCTTCATTCCTTCCTTCCCTTTTTCCTTCCTTCTTTCTTTCCTTCTTTCCTCTCTTCCTTCTTTCCTTCCTTCCTTCCTTCCTTCCTTCCTTCCTTCCTTCCTTCCTCCCTTCCTTCCTTCCTCCCTCCCTCCCTCCCTCCCTCCCTCCCTCCCTCCCTCCCTCCCTCCCTCCCTCCCTCCCTCCCTCCCTCCCTCCCTCCCTCCCTCCCTCCCTCCCTCCCTCCCTCCCTCCCTCCCTCCCTCCCTCCCTCCCTCCCTCCCTCCCTTTCTTTCTTCCTTCCTTCCTTCCTTCCTTCCTTCCTTCCTTCCCTCCTTCCCTCTTTCCTTCCTCCCTTCCTTCTTTCCTTCTCTCCTTCCTTCCCCCCTTTTTTCCTCCTTTCTTCCTCTCTTCCTTCCTTCCTTTCTTCCTTCCTTCCTTCCTTCCTTCCTTCCTTCCTTCCTTCCTTTCTTCCCTCCTTTCTTTCTTTCTTCCTTCCTTCCTCTCTCCTTCCTTCCTTCTTAAAATTACCTCTGTTTTTTAGGTCACATTTCAAAATAGGGAAAACCAACTTTATTTAGTTTCATACAAGAAATCTTCTCTCATTGTCGCATTAACAAGGTATGAATGTACTTTACGTTTTTACATGATTTACATACATGCATCGAGGGTCGAATAATCAGAAAAACGAAAAAAGGTTTCTGAGTCCCAGGCAGGGATCGAAACAGCAACTTTTTCATGACCAGTTAGACGCTATAAATATTGAGTAACTTGTTTTATACAATAAAAATTCAAGTGGTTTATTGAAGGATTTGGGGGCCATGAAAAAAGAAAAACAAGTCTGCTGACGTGATCTGACGCCATCTGTGTATCCGTTCCTGTAATAGATCAAACACGAGTTTGAGTGTTCCATCAGGGGTTCCAAGCCCCGAAGTTTTTATTGTTTTCGAGTGTTTGGGGTCCCCTGATGAAACACGATAAACGAGTGTTTGATCTTGCTTCTCAAACGAGTATTCGCATTGCGATTCAGTGCGGTGTTTTCTTCATTGATTTCAATATGCAGCTTAAGAAATGTGATCTAGTTCACTAGAAAGTTTCCTACAGGTTTTCATTGGGTATCAAAACTCATGCATGTGATGTGGTATACGTTCATGGATTGGCTACGATAATTAATGAATTATTAATGACTTTGAGAAGTAATATATTACGGTCAACAACCAGTGAACTCGATGTTAAGTTCAATGTACATTCGTTTAACAACTTTAATTCAGTAATTTACCAAATAAGACTTGACACGAACGGGACAAGTCCCATGCAAGGTGTCAGCCAAAACTAAATATATACAAACTATTAAATATTACAAACATTTAAATAAATAAAATTAGGTATGACAAGGACACGTCCTACACAAAGAATAAGTGCAGGGTAAGTCAGGATCAAATATTGTTATCAAAAGTTCCTTGTAAGTCTTATACAGAAATGTTTTAAAGCTACTAAGAGTTAGAAATGTACTAGGTGGAGCTATCTTAATTCAACTTAACATTGCTGGCAACAACAAATTAAGATGAACACAGAAGTAACGTTATTGTATAAAGTTGTATGATTATTACTGTAGTGAAATAAAAGTAGTGTGTTGAAAGAACAATCGAAATATAGTAAGGTTTGATATACTGCCGAAATTATTGAACGTAGTTTCTAACGTTTCGAGCGAAGGCCCTTCGTCAGAGAGAAACGTAAATGATTATCACTATTACCGCTTGGGAATGACCTCGTTGTCGAGCTTCGAACTCATGTGAGTAGAGTTGTAGTTGATCTCTCCTGTGCTTCGAGGGTTTTTGAGTTTTTCGCCGGGTTCTCCGGTTTTCCTCCCTCCGTAAAATCAACACCTACATCATTTAACCGAGGTCTGAACTGTGTCGTATGGCGGTTGCCTGGAGCGCCTTTAATATGCCTCGACACGGTTACGTTGACCTGCGTCCTTCGTAATTGACTGTACCTAAAATGATGGCGGCTTGTACATTTAACCACAATCCTTTGCGTGCAGTAAATATTGTTTCTTGCGGAATTATTTGAAAATATGGTTTTAAAACGATCAACTTTGGTAGGAATGAAGTTCTTGCTTACTTAATCCATCTTAATGAGGCTAAATGTAATTTAGGCAAGGTAAAAAAGGAGTCATTGTTAGTCAGCGGTCATTCATAATGTGTGGGGGTATCCCAGCGCTCATCAGAGTCTTGTCAGCCTGGTCTGAGCTTGACTGGTTTTGCGCGCGCTATCTATTTAGTAGATACTTTGGGATTTCTCGCTTTGCGCTGTGTTGATTCGATTGATTTGTGGTCAAATGGAGCCGCAACCAAGAAATAGCCGTCAAGCCGCTAGTTAAATTCATCATTAAACAATGTTTAGTTGTTATTTGAGCTGATTTGAGGTCACAAAGTATTGTGGTTAAATGTACCGCCGCCATCTTTTTCGGCACCGTCAATTCAGCCACTGGCTGCGAGTATAAGGATGATTAGCCCCCAGTCCTTTATCTTTTTACCTGTTTATGCTGTTCTGGCATTCTTGTTAATTTTCTTGTGCTTTCTCTCCCCAGATTGATGAAAGTTTGTACTCGTGGAATTATTGAAGATCAACTTGCGACCCAGTGTCTTTTCTTTAAAACTGTTCTGGATTGTGTCAAGAGTATTCTTAGAGTGTTCTTAAACTTAACTCATGATAATGGTAAGATTGTATTTACTATTGCTGCCTAGGATGTCTCGGGGTTCTCCCTTTGTTGAGTACAATCATCTAGTGTGAAGGGCTGTTTATATGAGGCGAGCCAGCCCACTGCGTTTATATGGCCAAGCGGCGGGTTACCCTGCGAGCAGAGCCTTCTTTTCCTTATTTCTTCACTGAGAGAGAGGAAGAAAAGTAGGCTCTGCTGTATTCGTGGCTGGTTTCCATTGCGCATGCATGTCAGTTGCTTGGTTACAATCTCGAACCCAGTCCCAATCAGAGCAGAAAACAACGCGAACCGGTTAAACGGGTCGTAAACGGGTTACTTCGTCCCAAATCTTGGACGAAGCCAAACACGAATACAGCAGAGCCTACTTTTCTTCCTCTCTCTCAGCGAAGAAATAAGGAAAAGAAGGCTCTGCTCGCAGGGTAGCGGCGGGCTAACCCGGTTAGCGAGATCTCACTTGAAAGAGACGAGATCTAAAATTTTCCCATGTAATCAATCGCTAACCCTCTTACCGGGATGATTTTTCAAAGGGATGCCGACGCCATCTATTGTTTTGACTTTTCGTTGTTGTAAAATCATTCCGGTAGGCGGGATGAAATTCGTTCATATAAACGCGAGCTAGAAATTATCTCGTTTACCGGGCTATCCCGCTTACCCTACTATTTTTTGGCCAGCTCAGGCAGGAATGGGTTAGTCATTTGTTAACACATTGCTGCGTAAGATGTCTGAGGGTTCTACCTTTGACAATTGTAAAATCATCTGGCGTTAGACAGAGCTTGGACCATCTCTGTGCTTCGAGGTCTCTCCTGTGCTTTGAGGGTTTTTCACCAGGTTCTCCGGTTTTCCTCCCTCCGCAAAATCAACACCATCTGGGATAGGAGAGGCGTCCACCCCTGCCTTAGGGCAGTAGCCAAAGAAAGAGGAGCCTTCTGGCTACCTCCGACTACGGTCGACCAATAGATAGACATAGTAAAATAATAAAGGGGTCGTTTTTGGCCAGCTCAGACATAATGGGTTAAGCTCACTCCCTCGCTTTTTATGACTGTGGACGAGATGGCTGCTAAATTGGCGGGAAACTTTAGCGACTGCTAACCTTATTCTGCCTGTAATTTTCGAGTGATTGTTTTTGCTTCTTTGTTTCTTTTATGTCAGACTTAGCACGACTTTAATTTGTTGTTCATAGATGGAGAAAGTGAGACAATTGGCCAACAAGATGGATTAATATCAGCCTTGCTGCTCTGTGTTTTGCAGGTAATTGTAGACGACTAAAAGTCTCGAAAAGTTGCTAAATTTGCAGCAAATGGCTAGTTGTGAACTGTAATAATTCTAACTAGTTTGCTCGACATGCAAAAATGGACTCTAACGGTTTTGTTTCTCACACAGGTTCCGCAGTTTGTAGCTGCAGATGATCAGTTTGACATTTTAGTCTTGGTATGTTTTGTTTAATTGTGTTTTCGTCGTGATAATAATTACAAGCAACAAATTGCTGCAACTTGTCTTGTAACAATGTTGCAGTACATCAACCGTATTACTTCATGAGAAATACACAATTAAGAATGTTTTAGATCTGATTAAACACGTACTGCAAGCTACTTTTGAATAGCTTCAAAAACGACCCATTTGGTAAGTTCATTGGGGATTTGGGGACGCCAGTTTCTTCAAAACAACACAGGAATCATCAAAACAAAGATCAACAACGCTTACCCCGAACGCTCGATTGTGGCTTAGGCAGGTTTGTAAGGCGATAAAATCATTTGAAACGTCAACATAGTCATCTGAATGTGAGGATATGAAGAATTTGAAGAAAAGTTCACTAAAAACCTCAGTAAAACAAGCGTACTCACGCCATTCGTGACATCACAATTTGCAACTAGGTTTCAACATCTCTCGAGCAAAGAAAAACGCTTTTCAGCCAATCGGCGGCCTGGAAACACCTCACGTGACTATTAGTTTCCAATCCACTCATTTTACTATCCATGCTAGCACTGTGAGTCCTGGGCCCATGTTGTGCCCACATAACATCTGCATCCTGGCTACGCCACTGCACCCTATACGCCACTCCACGCAATTTTACGTCATTCGTGATCTTCATACTCTTATAAATGCACGGCGCCCACCCAATCAGAGCATGCGTAGAGGAAACCTTATTTTATAAACCATTATCAAACACTTGAACTCGTTTTTGAAATAGTACTTCCTTTTTAAATGTTTAATTTTCTTTATAGGCTTTAGGTTTGCTGATCAACCTCGTCGAACACAGCAAACAAAACATAGCTTCATTGATCATTCTCTCGACTCCTCTTTCTTACGAGAATCGACAGGATTGTAAGCAATGTAAAAGGAATGAAAAAGTGCCAGCAATCGAAGCCTTGGTGCATTTATTTCAAATTCGCCAGGAGGCAGCGAGGAACAATGAAAACATGACTTGTGATATATCAAGTAAGTGGACACAAAAAAGGAATTATTTTTTGGGCTTAGGAAGGATTTTTATTTCAAAATAAGGTCATTTTACATATCAACACAATTTTTTAATTTTTTCATGATTTCTTTTTATTTCATTATTTCTTTCCCATAATTATTTTTCATGATTTTTTTTTTCCACAATTTTTTTCATATTTATTTAGGAATTTTTCTTTTCCATATTTTTTTTCATGATTTTTTAGGATTTTTTTTTCCATAATTTTTTTCATGATTTTTTTCATAATTTTTTTACGAATTTTTTTTTCCATAATTTTTTTTATGATTTATTTGTGTAGGTAATCATATGATAGCGAGTACAATTAAGGATTTACACTACAAGTGATATTTGAAAATTTTGCGGCGAGTGCAATTTGGCATAATTTTCAAATATCACGAGTGGTGTAAATCCTTAATTGTACGAGCAAAATCATGATTACTCATTATTATATGCATGACAAAATTACGACACGTACGCTTCGTACTCACTCGCGCCTTTAAAAACATCTTGTTTCATTACTTGACAAGAAACCTTTTCACTCTTGGTGTTCTCTGTACTCATTTCAAAATATTTACATGGAATTTTTAGTTCATAGTGTACCACAAGTCGTTGGAAATGTGAAAACTTTCCGTTGCAGAAATGGCCGCCATTTTGAATTTTATTGTCAACATCGTTCCCAGGGCCTTCTCTATTTTTATTAATTGTACTGCAGTACAATTAATAAAATAATTGTACTCCTCTCAACCAATCAGAATGTAGTAATTTTGTCATGCATATAATAAAGTAATTTTTTCTTTCCATAATTTTTTTCATTATTTTTTAGGAATTGTTTTCCATAATTTTTTTAAGACTTTTTTTTCCATAATAATTTTTTTTTAATTTTTTTAATTTTTAATTTAATTTTTTTCCTGATATTTTTTTTGATAATTTGTTTTTATAATTTCATTTTTGATGATTATTGTCCACTAAACTGTGTTGTATCTTAATGATTTAGATGAAAGCGGTGATGAGTTGAAGCCAACTCAAGATGGCCTGGGTTGGGTATGTGGGGACGACATTGATATTTCCAGAGAAGAAGACGATATTCAAGAAGGAGAAAAACTGAAAAAAGAAGTTGATACTTGTGAAAAGAAAGACAAGAAACCACCAACAGAAAGATCACTAGAAGACGAGATTGGCGATGGTAAGTCTTACTACGCACTAGATTATTTCGCATAGGGGCAGAGTATTTAAAGGACTGGGGGCTAATCATCCTTACTTACAGCCAGTGGCTGAATTGTGAAGGACGCAGATCAACGTGGCCCTGTCGAGGCATATCAAAGGCGCTCCAAGCAGCCGCCAACGACACAGTTCAGACCAGACCACGGATCACAGCTAAGATGTTAGGTGTTGATTTTATGGAGGGAGGGAACCCGGCGAAAACCCTCGAAGCACAGGAGAGGTCAACTACAACTCTACTCACATGAGTCCAAGCCCGACAACGAGGTCATTCCCAAGCGGTCACCCATCACCCAATTACTAACCCCGTCTAACCGGGCTTAACGTTTTGGTGAGAGAAAGCGCGCTAACAGCACACGCCACCCGTGCTCGGGGGGGGGGGGGGGAGGGGTGTTGCTGAGGAGTTTCGCTCTCCTAAGAAATTTTTAGGGTGGGGGGGTGCTTAACCCGTTCCTGCCTGGGTCGGCCAAATACGACTCCTTTGGGGTTTTTTTTGCTAAAACCCTCCGACAACGTAGGCAGAAGGCCTTATTTTCCACCCTCAACCTAAAGTGTAGCTCATTGTTAACCGCTTTGATGTTCGCCGCGTCTCCAGACAATATAATTCTTCTAGGAACTATGCATATATCAATTTCAGGTAGAAACATTTTGATGACTATCAGGTAAAGGTTATGTCAATTCTGTATCTTTATGTAGCTCTTCAGAAAGCTGGTAAACATATGGAAGACAGTATGGTAGCCTCGTATGTTGCATTGTTGTTGGGCTGTATAGCTCAGGATAATAAGGTATTTTAAATAGAGCATAGTGAAAAGGTGATAAGATTTTTAGTAACGAAATACTCGAGGGGCGAATCACTCCCAAAAAAGCGTACGAGATTGTTTTTTATTGGGATTTTTTCGGATTTTTTGAGATTTTTGCGGATTTTTTGAGATTTTTGGATTCTTAAAGATGTATGAGATTTTGTGGAGTGATTTGCCCCTCGGAAATACCGACGTTTTGAACGGAGCCATGAATGTCAGTATTTCGCCCTCAAAACGTACTATTCTTGGCAGTTTACCACCTTGCTCAATCTAAAACACTGCCTCCGTTTGGAGGTTAACTACTGTTGCATCCTGGAAACAAGTTGCTACAGGCTCTTCCAACAGGCTGTCACCGTCATGTGTTCGCACTGGCTGTCCCAAGGTTGTTGCCAACTTGTAACAAGGTTGATGACTCCAACAGACCTGTGACAAGTTGTTCCAACAACATGTTACCATGCTGCAACTAACAAGTTGTTAACAGGCTGATGCTAACAAGGTTGTAGCAGCTTCTTAAATGAACAGCATTGTTACAACCTGTTAACAGACTTGCTACAAGCCTGTTGCGAACACATCCTGTTGACAAGCTGTGAGATTTTTACGTGTATGTATATGTGATATGCGATATATACCCTCTCGGAAACGTTTAGCATTGTTAGGGCTTGCTATTGCCAAAACCGATGATGCGCGGCATGGCCCCAGGAAAACACATCATGATTTCCGCCCAAAACATTGACGAATTCGTCTGCATTCCTAAACCTTTTTGGCTGGAGAATTCAAAAGTGACACATGGACCAATCATATTGCAGTGATCTCACAGTGTCAATTTCAAAGGCTAAGGAATGCAGACGGATTCGTTAATGTTTTGGTGGAAATCATGACATGTTTATTTTGGGCCATGCCGCGGATCATCGGTTTTGGTAATAACTCCCTTGAAATATCTAACTGTAACTTGTGCTCAGTTTTTTGGACTGTATATTATTTAAGGCGAACCAAAATCTCATCCGACAACTATTGCCAGAAAACAATTTTACGGTATTGATCAACACCCTGAAGACATTCTTAGGATTTATGAGATTAACCGTAAGTATAGCGTTCATTTTTCTCTTTCGTTTATTACTTTTTTTTTAACTTTAATAGTTTGTTTATTTGTTTGTTTGTTTGTCTGTCTGTCTGTCTGCCTGTCTGTCTGTCTGTCTGTGCCTGCATGTCTGACTTGACTGACTGACTGACTGACTGACTGACTGACTGACTGACTGACTGACTGACTGACTGACTGACTGACTGACTGACTGACTGACTGACTGACTGACTGACTGACTGACGGAGTGTGTCTGTCTGTCGGCCTGCATGTGTGTGTGTGTCTGTTTGTTTGTTTGTCTGTCTGCCTTCCTGCCTATGTGTTGGTCTTCCTGTTTGCCTGTATGTGTCGGTCTGCTTGTTTGTTTGTGTATGTTTGAAATTTGGAGGGCGGAAAAAGGCTGGTCACAGCACCCAGAAATATTGGTTTAGTCAAAATCATTCTGAGTAATGGCAGTCCCGTGGGAGAAGTTCATTGTGATGGCGGTCCTATTTGTCCCGTTAAAGCTATTTGATCATAACTGGCACAAAACGCCTATGTATTTATATGTTTCACGAGGAACGTTTAAGAAAAGCAATCAACCAATGAAAATGCAGAGTCCACCAGCCGATGCCAGGGCTTTTTCCCGCCCTACCAATTCCAAAAAGGCCCTGGGAACGAGGTTGTGTGTGTGTGTGTGTGTGTGTGTCTGTTTGTTTGTTTGTTTGTTTGTTTGTTTGTTTGTTTGTTTGTCTGTTTGTGTGTCTGTCGGCCTGTCTGTCTGTTGGTCTGCCTGTCTGTGTGTAGTCTGTCTATTCGTCCGTTCATGTGTTCATGTCTGTGTGTCTAGCTGTCTTTTTGTCACTCAAAAAATATTAGACAGATTTTCGTGTAAGTTTGTGAAAGGTTTGCTTATAGAGCAAGGACCAACCCAATTATTCTTTTGTTCAATTTCTATAGAGTGGCACAACAGGTCAAGCAATTGAAAGGATCATTGATGTATTAAAAGCATGTTGAGGTATATTGCTAGGCCCAAATACAATACTAAATAACATCAAAGTATGTATCTTCTGAAACAAATCATGCATGCAACCATGACTTTAGATAGACCATTAGCAGGTTAGAAATGTCCGACGGTTTATGCCATTCATTATAAGAATATTTATTTATAGGTACATCCTTGGGATTGGCCTTTTGGGGGGTTTTTCTACAGGCACCCTAAGCTTTCATAAGTATGGAAGTAGTAACAATCTTAAATTATCATGTACAATTTCTTTTCTTGTAATATAGTGTACAGTATATGTGTTTCTCGCAAAGTCTTGTGTTAATAAAAGGCATGAAAATATGTTTGCTAAAGACATAGTGGCGAAATATGCGGAAAGAAAGTCTCAAGTCCAAACTCTGCAAGATTTACCTCATTCTGAAGCTTCAAAAAATGATCAAAATCGGTCAAAAAGTAAAGGCTAACGCTTGTCAAAAAGATAATTGCCCAGCAAATAATTTTTAAAAAAGCCATAACGATAAAGTTTGGAAAAACATAACTTAATTTACTAACGTTTCGAACTGTCAAAAAATGCTAATGACCAAAATGTATAGGGTTAACCTTTACATTTTGAACGATTTTTACCATTTCTTCAGCCTGGAAATAAGGTCAAAAGTGACAATTTAGCTCAAATAAAGCCTTTCTGCAGTTTATTTCAAAAGTTGAAAAAATGGCCAAAATCGGTTAAAAAGTAAAGGCTAACCCCTTTACTTTTTGACCGATTTTGGCCATTTTTTCAACTTTTGAAATAAGGTCAAGAAACGATAATTTAGCCCAAATAAAGCCATTTTTTAGCTTGGCTTTTTGAGCGTGACTCGGTGACTCATTCGTCGGCGACGGCAAATTATGTTCGTAAACAACCTACCTTTGAATAGCATTTCGGTAAGCGAAGTTGTGCTATTTTGTCCAGGGGAAGAACAGTAAACAGCAAACCTATCGGACGTCATAATAAAGCAGCTTTTCTTCAAATATCTGAGTGTATCTCGTTTGTTTCGTTATATTACGTCCATGCTCGCAGCTCGCACCCAGGGCAATGTGATATATTCAATGACTCAATGTCCTAGAATCTAAGACATCCAATTTTCATCCGACCAGGCCCTCCTATTTTCCAGTGTCATGAGGAGGCCCTGGGAACGAGGGTAAGGGGTTTGACCGATTTTGGCTATTTTTTCAACCTTTAAAATAAGGTCAAAAAACGATAATTTATCCCAAATAAAGCCATTTTTTGCTTAAGCAGCAACAAAAAGGCTTTATTTGTGCTAAATATTCATCTTTTGGCCTTATTTCAAAAGTTGAAAAAATGGCCAAATTCCGTCAAAAAGTAAAGGCGTTAGTTAGCCTTTACCTTTTGACCGATTGGTCATTTTCAACGTTTAAAATAAGGTCAAAAAACGATAATTTATCCCAAAGAAAGCCATTTTTTGCTTCAGCAGCAACAAAAAGGCTTTATTTGTGCTAAATATTCATATTTTAGCCTTATTTCAAAAGTTGAAAAAATGGCCAAAATCCGGTGAAAAAGTAAGCCTTTACTTTTTGACCGATCTTGGCCATTTTTTCAACCTTTACAATAAGGTCAAAAAAACGACAGTTTAGCCCAAATAAAGCCATTTTGTAGCTTCAGGAGCAATAAAAGGGCTTTATTTGTGCTAAATATACATATTTTAGCCTTGTTTCAAAAGTTGAAAAAATGGCCAAATTCCGTCAAAAAGTAAAAAAAAAAACGACAGTTTAGCCCAAATAAAGCCATTTTGTAGCTTCAGGAGCAATAAAAGGGCTTTATTTGTGCTAAATATACATATTTTAGCCTTGTTTCAAAAGTTGAAAAAATGGCCAAATTCCGTCAAAAAGTAAAGGGGTTAGCCTTTACTTTTTGACCGATTTTGGCCATTTTTTCAACCTTTAAAATAAGGTCAAAAAAACGATAATTTATCCCAAAGAAAGCCATTTTTTGCTTCAGCAGCAACAAAAAGGCTTTATTTGTGCTAAATATTCATATTTTAGCCTTATTTCAAAAGTTGAAAAAATGGCCAAAATCCGGTGAAAAAGTAAAGGGGTTTGTTTGACTGATTTTGGCTAAATTTTTTTCAACCTTTAAAATAAGGTCAAAAAACGATAATTTATCCCAAATAAAGCCATTTTGTAGCTTCAGGAGCAACAAAAAGGCTTTATTTGTGCTAAATATTCATATTTTAGCCTTATTTCAAAAGTTGAAAAATTGGCCAAAATCCGGTGAAAAAGTAAAGGGGTTAGCCTTTACTTTTTGACCGATCTTGGCCATTTTTTCAACCTTTAGAATAAGGTAAAAAAAACGACAGTTTATCCCAAAGAAAGCCATTTTGTAGCTTCAGGAGCAATAAAAGGGCTTTATTTGTGCTAAATATACATATTTTAAAAGCCTTGTTTCAAAAGTTGAAAAAATGGCCAAATTCCGTCAAAAAGTAAAGGGGTTAGCCTTTACTTTTTAACAGATTTTGGCCATTTTTTCAACCTTTAAAATAAGGTCAAAAAAACGACAATTTAGCCCAAATAACTTCACGAGCAATAAAAGGGCTTTATTTATGCTAAATATTCATATTTTAGCCTTGTTTCAAAAGTTGGAAAAATGGCCAAATTCCGTCAAAAAGTAAAGGGGTTAGCCTTACTTTTTAACAGATTTTGGCCATTTTTGCCTGAACAGTGCTGTAACAACTTGTTGACATATGTGAACAACATTGATAAATGAACAACATTGTTCATCATTGTTTCAACAAGTTGTTACAGCTTGATGAAACAACCGTTGTTCACGCATGTTGTAACAACCGAAGAACGTGTTGATACATCAACCATGTTCACCATTGTTGTAACATTGTTGTTCATCGTTGTTATTTCGTCATGCATGCTGTTACAACATGTTGTATCATGTGCGAGCAACGTTGTTGGCTATAAAAATGTGCTGTTGGAACAACTTGTTCATGACTGTTGATTTATCCGTGAACAAGTTGTTCGAACCATAAGTGAACAACTTGTTCACGGCGAGCAGCACAACATTGTTCACGGCGAGCTGCACAACATTGTTCACGCCTGTTGACAACCGTGAACAAGTTGTGCATTTTTACGCGTGTAGATGGGGGTGGGCCATCATTTTCATGCTTGAAAAAAGGGGTGGGCCAAAAAAAGATGTGCACTACTTTGGGGGTGGGCCAATTCTAAATATGCTT
Organism: Paragorgia papillata; assembly: GCA_035771165.1. Taxonomy (NCBI): domain Eukaryota; kingdom Metazoa; phylum Cnidaria; class Anthozoa; order Scleralcyonacea; family Coralliidae; genus Paragorgia; species Paragorgia papillata. The sequence goes on from JAWNZC010000314.1 coordinate 7,841,885, forward strand.
GAATTATTACACAATTTTATTTCATCTCACTTTTCAGTAACAGTTTCAGTTATGTGATTCTGACTTGTTGTCAACTTGCTTTAATATATGAAAGAAAGTTAAAAAGATGATGTACATTTTTGGCATACTGTATGTCTGAAAATTTCCAAATGTAGTGTCTCAGCCCAGACGTAACTTTGAAAATAAAATAGTACGCATCCACATATTGGTCAATATACTGTACATATACAAATATAAAATGGAAAAAATGGCTTAAAAGATGAAATTACTCCAAATTCATATTATATTTAACAGAATACTAATGGTTGTTTCATATGTAATGTTAAAAACACGAGCAGCAGTGTTTTAAACTTGATTGAACACAGCTGAGTATTTTTGAATGGTTTTAAAAACGAACTGTTTCATTAGTTTGTTGACATAGTTATCTTAAAAATTAACGTGTTTATTATGCTGTATAAAGGGAGAAATTGTGATCTTTATCACATATATTCACTGACGTGCTACTGATGTCCTTTGTTGTGTTTTCTTCATGAATTATAAATGAGCATTATTAAATATTAACGATCTCTTGAAAGATCTGAAAGTAGCAGTCCCCCAATGGCGAATAGATCCGAAAGTAAACGGGGCTGCTACTTTTAGGATTGTGGATTCCACGGTAGTACGGTATACTATGGTAATACATTTAATAATAGGTGGGGGGTCATTAATTTTTGTGCAAGTATTCAAGGGTGGGCCATGTTTAATCGTGCATGAAACAAGGGGTGGGCCAACTAAATTGGTGTTTTAATCTTTTTTATTTCTCTAGCCCACCCCCTCCTCTACTTTATGACAGGTCCCTAATGTATTTTGTTAAAACAAAAAATTTTCTATATTAATTGAGATAGTAACTCTTTTACTGCCAGCTGTCTTCCTTCGTCTGACGTTAGCCAGAGTAAAATAGTCTGGCGTTGGACAGAGTAAAATAGTCTGGCGTTAGAGAGAGTAAAATCGTCTGCCGTTAGTCGACAGAGTAAAATCGTCTGGCGTTAGACAGAGTAAAATCGTCTGGCGTTAGAGAAAGTAAAATCGTCTGCCGTTAGTCGACAGAGTAAAATCGTCTGCCGTTAGTCGACAGAGTAAAATCGTCTGCCGTTAGACAGAGTAAAATAGTCTGGCGTTGGACAGAGTAAAATCGTCTGGTGTTAGACAGAGTAAAATAGTCTGGTGTTAGACAGAGTAAAATAGTCTGGCGTTAGACAGAGTAAAATAGTCTGGTGTTAGACAGAGTAAAATCGTCTGGTGTTAGACAGTAAAATCGTCTGGCGTTAGGCAGAGTAAAATAGTCTGGCGTTGGACAGAGTAAAATAGTCTGGTGTTAGACAGAGTAAAATCGTCTGGCGTTAGACAGAATAAAATCGTTCGGTGTTAGAGAGAGTAAAATCGTCTGGTGTTAGACAGAGTAAAATCGTCTAGCGTTGGTCGACAGAGTAAAATGGTCTAGCGTTAAACAGAGTAAAATCGTCTGGCGTTAGACAGAGTAAAATCGTCTGGCGTTAGGCAGAGTAAAATAGTCTGGCGTTGGACAGAGTAAAATAGTCTGGTGTTAGACAGAGTAAAATCGTCTGGCGTTAGACAGAATAAAATCGTTCGGTGTTAGAGAGAGTAAAATCGTCTGGTGTTAGACAGAGTAAAATCGTCTAGCGTTGGTCGACAGAGTAAAATGGTCTAGCGTTAGACAGAGTAAAATCGTCTGGCGTTAAACAGAGTAAAATCGTCTGGCGTTAGAGTAGAATATGAAAAGTCGACTGTAGCAATAAGGAGTTAATATTAATATCGAGAGATGTCCATTTTCATGTTAAATTGTAGGAGGAAAAAAGGTTTGGGTGAGTTAAAAGTTACGTTGTATATTGAAATCGTAACTTTTATGTATGTATATGTATGTGTATATATATATATATATATACAAAGTATGAAGTATAGTTTACCTTAAAGTCTTCGCTACCAGAGGTTTCACCCTAAACGGGATGATCCCGTTTAGGGTGAAACCTCTGGTAGCGAAGACTTTAAGGTAAACTATACTTCATACTTTGTATTTTGCTCTATCTATATATGGTATTGAGCACTCTCTAACATTTCGTGAACCAAAACTCACTTATACTTATATATATATTTATTTAACAATTATTCACCGAAGTGGAGGTGAATAGTGCTGGATATTCGCCGAGCCGCTTAATTGTTTTAGCATATACCTCATAAATGAAATAACAAGTTTAACATTCTTATATTTTTCGGTATTTTATACAAGACAGTTAGACACGGCCGCTAGCAACTTGGGCACTTGGCGTACTCGATATTTGTCGACAAAACAGTTTTTACAACTTTTGAATATATTAATGGTAGAAAATTGTAAAGAAACAGATCTGTGGACAATCTTCTACTTAATTTTGTTGACTTTTCTCGTTATTCTACTACATCAGCCTTGTTTATCAACAAAATCTCCTGCTTCGGTAAACAAAGCAAACTGTCCGCCATTTTGTTTTGCCCGCAGGTGAATAGTGCAGGATATCCCGAGCTACAGCAACCAATCAGATTGCGCGAAAAGCACTATTCACCTGCGAGGTATATGCTAAATATATATATACACAATACCCTGGTTGTTATGCGTGTTTTCATTGGTTGTTGCCCATGATCTATTAGAGAGGACAGACACATGGACACGTCAGCTGACTTGCTTTTTTTCTTTCTTCATAAAAACCTTTTAAATTTTTGTATTGTATAAAACAAATAGATTCCATTTTGCTGTTGTCTGTTCAGTTAAGAACATCACTCGACTGCGTCTCGTGGGCCACTTTTTTGTTCTTACCACGTTGTGACGTCATCTGTGCATCTATAACTGAACAGACAACAGCAAAATGGAATATATATATTTTGTATACATCTTTCCAGAAAAACACGATACCTACTGCGGCTATGACGCAGGATAAAGTTCGGTAAAGATCTACCTAATATGAACGAGTTTTCTGATTGACTATACTCATCAGATTGTCGATTAACAATTCGTTCCCATGCTCGTTATTGATTAGGGTTAGGGTTTTTGTTTGGGTTAGGTGTCTAAACCAATAAGAAACTTTAGTATGGGTAGGTACAGTAAGGGTTATTTCGGTACAAAGGAGATTATTTAGGTACAGTGGAGTTATTTAGGTAGAGTGGGGTTATTTAGGCACGGCGGGGTTATTTAGGTACCGTGGTGGGTTATTTAGGTACGGCGGGGGTTATTTAAGTATGGTGGGGGTACAATGGTGGTTACTTATGTGTAGCCTGGCAAACGGTCACAGTGGTCAAAATTCAATTTGATTATATTACTGATCTCCAAAAGAAGACTTTTGAAAATGAAGTCAGAATCCGCCATTCCTAATGGACCAACTGCATAAATGAAAATGTCGCTACGTCCTTTTCTTTTCTTCTTTTGTTTTCTACAACCAAAAATACAATATTGTGTTCCAAATTTTCCATATTCCATTGGAGTATAAACCGGCGCCATTAGCAACGGACCAAAGCGACATTTTGCAAACTTCATTTTCTGACTCTGGCCAACAATAAGTTACTCGATCCAGTCTTCATGTAGAGATCAGTGGAGTATACTGCAAAATGCCATGATGTCTGTGTGATTTCGACAAAATCGAAACATACAACGATTAATGTTAATGTACATTTCCGACGAATACCGGAACAGGCGAAGGGAACGCGTTAATCACAGCGGGATAACGCATTACTTGCCACCGTCAAGCAAAAAGCGCCGTTCCCCCCAGTGGTATGGAAGAGTGGCGAGAGAGTGCGCGATCTACTAATAGTTGAAACCACAGCGGTTGGACGAGAGCACGCTGCGGAATAGTTCAACACACTCAACGGTGACTACAGCCGTATGCAATCTCGTTCACAGAGCCTGCGTTCCCCCAAATGTATGGGAGAGTGGCGAGAGAAAGTGCGCGATCTGTATGGCTGAAATCACAGTGGTTTGGCGCATTTATAGCGACGGCTTACGGTTGGACGAGAGCGCGCCGCGAAAAGCTCAACACACTGAACAGTGACTACGTTCCCCCAAGTGGTATGGGAGAGTGGCGAGAGAAAGTGAGCGATCTACTGTAGCTGAAATCACAGTGGGTTTTGCGCATTAAGCTATGATTAGACGAGAGCGCGCGGTCAACGGACTGAACGGACACCACAGTGGTATATCCATCCACTTCTGAGTGATATGGTCATATGGAAGATTCAACTGAGATCAAGAGCGCATTTCCTGTTAACGTGCCGTTGATAGCTGGCAAGCGAGACGCATGACCTAAGTTCGACAAGATAATTAAAAAGACGTTTCAAGCACTTCGCATGTCAATGATATGTGACTCGCATGTCACGGGGCTATCAGATCAGGCCCACGTCTGGTACATATCACCACACAACGGTATTTAAAATAGTCCATATGTAAGCACAGAAGAACAGTGATAAGCAAGGCTTGAGAATGCAAGAGATAACCTTTCCACCTGAGATTTGATAACCTCATGTTTCGTGATTTTAGCTTATCCAGACGACAGTTGTGAGACCTCCATATTGATAACGACACCTGTGGTCGAGCGGATGTCTCATTGCAAATCATTGCTACCAACAAACATTTAGAAAAGACATAACAACTGAACACTTTACAAAGTGGCTGCCCTATTTTCGTAAATAGCGTCCTCAGGGGATGCGTTCTCTCGCCGCGTCAACCATTGCTAATCAGCAACTCTTGCAGTTCTCTGTTAGCATATCAACTGAGCACCGCATTGATGAGTCGCCCCAAGAATAGTATGCCCCCTGCATGAACAGCGAAAAATAGATACATGTCGGAAATTCTTCAAGTTTGGCGAGCTTGCCACAAACACGCAATCTTTCTAGCATCTTTATAATACATCGTTAAAGGGAAAGAAAACTATACTGAGCTTTATAGGAACGATAGCCGACTGCATGTGTGCTGCCTTTAGTCCCATCAAGCCCAACGCCAGAAACATTAGGAGTGAAGTAGACCGCTTTAACTGCATGTATCACTCAACAGCAAACCTTTATTTTAGGCTCCGTTGAAACTATTTATACCAAAGTAGTTTTAAAATTACACTTCGATATTATTAGCGAAGATAAGCCTCTTTTGTGGGATTAATAACAGACAGAATACGATCATAGTCCAATTTCTCCCATCATTAATTTCCCATAACAACTTTACTTGCCATTGCAAAGCCAATATCGAGAACGATTAAGTCGGTGAAAAAGCTTCTGAAATTTCATAATTTCACGGCATGGTTTAGCTGTTTCTACAATCTCGCTTATTTTAATGTGTTTCTTAATGATTTTTCAACACAGTAAGCCATAACAACCCAAACTGTCACTCAAGTGGGTTGAATATGAAAAAAAAAATAAAGAAAAGGCTAGCTATAACTGTAAGTTATCAAAAGCACACCATGGTGTCTGTTAGTTGTAGATTTTTCGACATACTGTGAAAGTTTTAAAAATGTTGTAAGGCTATACGAGTAGTCTGCATGATTTCTTTCCTTAAAATGATGAAAAGCGAGATAACAAGAACACAAATACTTCAAGATACACATATTTTCCTACACTTTCGACCTGTCAAGTTCGTTCTCGTTCTTGTCCATCATTTTCGACCATGTTCAACTACAATCACAAAAACTACATGCCTGTTCAGAACATCGTGCTTCACTAGTGTGGGGAAATAATACTAGTTTGTGTTGTGCGACGGCTAGAACTGAAGCTTGACTATAATTTCCTGGCAGAGACAAGCCAAAAGAGCTTTCTCGTCTTATCAAACAGCTTTTGTAAACAAAAGATTATGTTTATTCTCGTGATGGCGGGCGGTCTAGCTTTCATGTTGCGATAAACCATCGATGCTATTGCCCTAAGAGGCTACGGCCGTTTAGTTGTTCAGCTGTTATCGTGGTTGGCTCTTTGAAAACGGAGAGAGAAATAATTAAAAAGTTTATACCGTGCAGCGCTGTTTAATAGATGTTGCACCAGTGGGTTTTTCATGGCGAGGAGGGACCCTGTGACAAAAGCCTCTGTTCTCTTTGGCAATCGGGAGACGAAGAATAAAGAAATTGCTTGTGTGCTTAAACGGTGAACGTGTCAAAAGCATGTTAAACTCGTCAAGACTAATTACGATTCATCGACGGATATTTCCTTGTGTTTGCCGAGTTAACAATAAAAAGTGGTAACATTTCGACAAGTGCATATGAAATGTGACCTTTGAGTGACAGGAGATGCATAAGAAAAAGAAGCCGCCTTGAAAACCCGCTTTAATAACAAGTCAGCAAGGAAGAATGACGACCCGACGCGAACTACCTACAGCTTGATTACATTTCGGCTCATCGTCACTTTCTTGACACACTCGCGATTCAAAAACAAATTTTCGTTCAGCCAGTCAGTCGCTTTTCGGGTAAACACATTGTGTTTATTACAAATGTTTCCTACGATATTTCAAAAACATCAATCAGTCATAACTGATCGAAGGAAATAGCAAAAAATCTAGGGATATGTTCCTTGTCCGGTTAAAATCACCCAAGGGTGTTTAACGGTGATGAATGACGGGAGATTTGAATGATTTCTCGCTCAAGAGTTTTGATGAAATAAACAGCTTGTGTTACATTTTTTTGGCGCTGCAAACAGAAAACAGAAAGCTCTCATATCGCTTTTTCTTGCGCCCATTATCGAAGATTGTTGTCGATAAGACCAAAAGACACGCAGTCTTTTAAAGATAGAGACGATAACCTCTCTCTACATATGCCTAAATTTATATCTTGGCTAGCAGAGCGGCAGCTAAAACATTCCAACTGTTTAAAAAGAAATGAAAAATTAAAAAAAAACCAGCTTTATAAAACAAAAACAAAAATTGAACGCATAAAGATCAAACACGTTATTTTTAATTTTCAATGTATTTAAAAAAAAGACATTTCCTATTTTCCGTACAATTCGATATATACAGAATTTTATCTCCGACTTTTGTAATAGCCAAAAGGTTCGGTTAATTCCCCCAACTATTTCTCAAAATCCATAAAGATTTTATACAAGTTAATATATACACGAACGGTGAATTGAAGTGCTGTTAGACATGTGTAAGGTTTAATAAGCCGTAGCCCGTTGCACGTAGCTTAACGTGTCCGAGTTTTATGAATTCATTGTGAATTTCTCGTTTTATTAGTACGGTTTGAAGGACGAAGTATAAGGAATACCATGCGGGCTTGCGTACGGTGTAATTGCAGAATGAAAGGACGGAGAATGGAGGGCACTTGGGCTTGGGATATAATAAGGATGATATCGAGCCGAGTGAAGTCTTGAAGGTGCAGACAGGCTTGACTTCAAATTACAAGGACAGCCTGGGATGTTACACGGAGTGTGCAATGGCGTTGCATTCGCTGCGCTCGTGTGCGTACGAAGATGTTGTAAGAGTTCGTCAGACGTCGAGAAATTCTTGCCACAGTTTTTCGAATCTTGCACCCAGTTACAAACGAAAGGGTTGGTTTGGTCAGTCGGTGATCTCAGCATGAATCCATAGGGGTACATATGCGACATCGCTGGTGTGACGGAAGACAACGAGCCAGGCAAAACTGTCGTGTTGTCGTGTTGGTGATGAAAACATTGTGGACCACATCCACGGGGGCTGCTTGTGTTGCTTGTGCTCGGTGAGAGAAGTTGCGATTTACAGTTCGTACAATAAGGGTCCTGACAGTTCATACTCGCTTGAATATAATCCCGATGATAGTGAGACAACCCTGGGTGTTGAATCCCTTTTAGATTCCCTTCTTGACTCGGTGATGCTTGATTGCAATAACCACAATTACATCTCGGATAAAGAGGGTTCGATCGACCGCCAGCGCTCGGTAAACCGTGAGATTTCACCGTCGATGGCGCTGACACTGGCGGTGTTGGGAAGATCGGTCGAATTGACGGCGCTGATGGAGTTGTCGGTGTTAGCGAAGTCGGTGGTAATATTATTGAGCCACAGTTTCCAGTACAGTCGGTATGGCCACTAGACGGATGAGCCATATCAAAGTACATGCCACACATACGGTTTTGTGTCTGATAAAAACAATGAGCGTTCGCTGAGTCGGTGAAGTAGGGATACTGAAACGGTGTGAAATTGCTCACATGTCCTTTAGGCCGAAACTCGGGACTTTTGCTGTGACTAGAATGAGTCAGGGAATCGGCAGGCGACGTTGTCTTGCTCGGAGCACGAAAGCCAGGCTTTTCGATGTTACTCGTGTTATGGTTCGATTCCTTTTCGTCGTGTTTATAAGGCTTGAAAGACGACTTACTTTCGTCGGTGCTTATCTTGTTGATACTGCTAGTCCTGGCATCAGAGCTAGGCTGAGGAATATTTCCCAATGAACTCTTTGGCGACTGTCTGGCATTGATCGCCTCACGTGTGTCTGATTTCGCCTCCGTCTTGCCGATACTGCTACAAGTGGCAGCCAAAAGTGCCAACGGTGACTTCTTCTGTTGTTCACTGCCTTCCTGCTTGAAAGGAGAAAACATCGATAACTGAGCAAGCGAGGTAGGAGACAAAAAATAACCCTTCTGGTTATCTTGCGAACAACTCATAAACATGGGCGCGGTTAATAGACGGCAAAAAGGCCTGTGCGAGAAAGATAGCAACTCGGTTCAACAGGAAAACGTTGCCGAGTTATTGTTGATATTTACCGAGATAGGAAATGACTGGACGTAGTCCCTTGACAGAGGTGAGACACTTTGGGTCAGCATTTGAAGGGCCCGGAGAGGTACACGTTTAGTTGTAGACAAAGCAGACTCGTCGCTAGCTTTTGTTAGAATATGTGTCGTTTGTACGCCAGGCATGGCCTGCTCCTGTCTTCTTTGAATGCGGTAGGCCTTGTGAAATATTAAATACAATCAATCCAGCTTGAAGATAGAATAACAAGCCGACCTAAGACAAAGATCGCCCCACACTCACTCACAAATGAATTGTGAGAGATTAGAAGGTTTTTGCCGCCTTCCAATCAAATCTCGTCTTTGTCGATATTTTATCTCTTTATTGGATAATCAACTCGACGGGGTGGGGGCTGATGTAATTGCTGATATGAGTAGATGATTGATGGCTGTGTCGTCGACCAATCAACACCAAGAAGGTAATTAAGTGTGCGTTCGCCAGCCGTGTCAATGTGTACGAAAGAATCAATCAACCTGCCAATCTTTGTCAGCGAGTTTTGTCACCCTTTGTTTGCGCTCAAGGTGTTGAAGAGGGTATTAGGTGGAAAGATTCAGGCACGTCTTGAATTGACAAAGCGCTTTTAGCTTGATTACCCTGACTTTGTCACTGGCCAAGATCTCCCTTTTGTGAGGCGCGATCATTTGCTCAACACAGCACTCGTCGAGGCTTTTGTGATTAGCAAAGCGGCCACGACGAAGCTGTGAGAACGAATGAGAGTCTTTGGCCCCACGCACTAACCGTCTCAAGTGTATTCTCAGCTCATTCCGTGTGAGTGTTAGCGGCGTCTTTGATCAAGTGACATCTATCATTGCTATCTTATCGAAGCATCAATCAAACCATGGGCCCACTGCGCTAAATGAATAAGATAAGAGGACATGTTGACAGCAACGTCATTTGTGTCAAATATGATAAAACGCCTAAGAAACTTATATTAAAAATCTCCCAGCCTCCATTCAAATCAACGACGATAACAACACTCGTTAAACTCATTCCCAAAGCATTTTCTCGTCATAACTTAGACCTAAGTCCTTCACATGAACCGGTTTCGAATTCGGTTCTAGTTCCTTGCCTTAAATACGGAAAATCCGACAGTAGCAACCTAAGCGGATCTATCAAGGACAGCTTAATTAGTTTGCGATTTAATAACGCAGCTATCAGAAGAGATAAGGATCAGAACGGCGCCAAAGTCTTCCACGATCTTCCTTCCTCGCGACGGAAAAATTCCTGCCGGATTTATTGTGGTTTTGTTATTTTGTCACGGCTCTCGTATTTCTCTCTCGAAAATATTTTTCTCGTGAACCGAATGATTCATGATCTCAAAGCACGTCGTTCACGACTTTATAAGGTGTCAATCTTTTGTCTTCCAGCTGTTCAAATGTTGTATTGGGATGGCTGGTTGTGTTTATTCAGCCAAGGGCCTAAAGATTGCCGCTTCTACTTGCCTTCATAAACTGGTCAAACAAATCCTTAAAATTTTTATTTGGGTTAGATAAAAGAATCGCGAAGACTGCTGGCGTCGCATGTCTGAACTTTTACTTAAAGATTAGATAAGCTTTTCATTTTCGTGTCTTTTTAATTCGTGTCTCTTCGCGTCGATTAAAATAAACCTCGCCAAAAAAAAACGGTTTACTGAGGAACGGGAAAATACAATCCCAATATAGAAGTTTATTTTCCAGAGAGGTCGGCACGGTAGTGTTTTCGAGACAAAAGAAAAGTTTCGGTTTTGTTGTTTTCGAGTTTATTCATTCCTCCCCAAAGCCAATCACTTTTAGTTTGTCTGTGTGTCGCGCATTACTCATACATCTACCATTAGCGTTTGACAAGTTGTTGAAAACAATTATAGATTAGCGATGAAAGGTTGAAACAATTAGAAACAATAGTGTGTGTTTGTTTTTAATAAGTCCAACCAAGTGATTGACGGGTTATTACTCACGAGCCAATAGCGGTTGGTTGCGAGGCCAATAATGTCTCGTTGCACCTCTGTTGTGTTATCATCAAGCAGCAGGTCATTTATCAAGTAATTAAAGTGCTGACAGTCTCGAGTGGGAAACCCACATCGTGACCGTGTGCGGCATCTCGATGGCAATTGTTTAGGTTTAAAAGAAAGATGATGGGCTTGATCGCGCCATGGCTGATACGACATTTTGTGTAAATAGAGGAGGATTGACAGATGAGCGGTGTCTTTGAAATCCACGATGAATAGTAAATTAATGGTGTTATCGTAGCTCTGTTTGTCAGCTTGGAATTATCACGTTGAGAGCAACGCCACTGGCCGTGTCAATAACGTCTGTGAATATGTTATCACTTCGTCTTGGCTAGCGTGTGTGGTTTTGGCGAGATGGCGTTCTCGTCATTCGCCGAACTTTTATCCTAGCGCGTTTTAAATGTCGAGTGAGTCCCGACGCGTTTTTCCTTGGCCAAAAATATTTCTTCGTTCAATGTCTTGTGCGTCAAGGTTACGTTACACTGACAAGAAATAGACTTTGAAGAACACCAGAGATATATTAAAGTTAACCCATACATCCTGAAAGATTGTGTGTCTTTAAGAGGGTTTGACACCTTCCCACCTTTAATATCCCACTCAGGCAAACGAATATTCCAGTCGTCGACATTCACATACGATCACAAACTTTCCCCATATTACCCTAAGGGTGATTCAATGATTCTACAATTTAATAAAACAGAGAAACGACTTCGCTTAAAATCCCATCGCCTTCATTCGTTAGAGCTATTCCTACATTGATAAACCTCACTCTGTAGTTTGATACACTCTCGATTTCTTCTCCGGCAAAACAGTTGTTTTCTTAGACAGATTTTTAAACCCCCCTAATGTAAACCTTAGTCTGTTCTATTTCATTCTTCACCAGCAATTTCTGTATGCGATAAACCAATCGGTCAATTTAGACGAGTTACACAAAAACAGCTGTGTGGCCTTTCAACCAACGCGTAATTTTCGGCCTCAAGGCACCTTTTATCAGTGCTCAACACACCCTTCATTCTCAGTCAAATAATTTTGTCACCGAGATGACAGATTAGGATTGCTACCAAGTTCACATTAATTTAATACATAATTATCGCGGTATTTTTCCTTGCGGTCATATATATATATATATATATATATTGCTCCAACGTCCCTCAGTAATTGCTTTGACGCAAAGACATTTGTATATTTTGCTTAGCAACTGTTAAACATTCAATTTCCACTCGAAAGGTTCGTCTGTGTGTCCAAAAATACTAATCTAAACAACTAGTCGTTTGGTTTTCTTCAATCAGCGCTCGGGTCGGGATTTGCCCTTTATTGACCAGCTTTGGACGACAGAGGATTAGCAATAAATCATTTAGTTCTTTTCTTCTCGGCAAATCGCAAGAAAAAAAGGAGGGTTGTCTTCTATTGCAGCTTATATAAGATTTATGGTTTAACCACCCGCGTAATATTGCTGCGTGTACACGTATTAGTGTATAAATTAGAGTTACGGAAAGTGGCCAGACAGGCTTTAAGCCAAGCGCACCGACCGACCAGAATGTTAAATGAGCTTCCTCCGTTTGGAAACGAACTGAATCATTTTTTTCCCAACAGAGTCAGGGTAAAATAAAAGCTGTAACATTATCAGTGTGGCATACCAACAGCGTCACTCTTGTTCAGTCGCCATAGCAGTATCTGTTGAAGTAGTTGCGCTTATTATCGGTAAGCATTAGCGTGCAAAAATAGCCGCTATTGAGCTTAAAATACACGCACTAAGAGCCCCCGACGCCAACGAAAAGAGCAAACAAAGATTACGACGGATCAAACAGCCGTGACGAAATATTAAGTGAACACACTCGGAGCAGTAAGCCAGTATCGTCGAAAGACGAGAATATAAGAAGAAGTGAAAATAGATTTCAATTGTGAGATGGCGGTATTGAATTCGTGAAACCAAAATAAGGAAATGAACGAAAGTGGTATGAAACCACACGTGGGGTAGGCTCGTTATATGCACACAGTCTGACACAGTCATACTGAGACTGTGCATGCATGCAGAGGGACCACGGATAGCGCTAGACCTTAGCTACACGGGGAATGAAACTATCTAAGTTTTTCTTGCCCATGCAGTGTTCTCACACAGATCTCTAGATGCTCCAGGCACCATGCTGGTTGTGAGAGAGCAAAGACGGGTCGCTACTGAGTAGCTAATGACTGATGAACTAGAGTGTGATACTGTATACTTTAGAGCTGATTTCAAGAATAGCAAAATGTACAAAAATAGCAAAATAATCCATACGTCGTTCAGAATAGCCCCATCATTGTCTCGTCGAAGTTTCAGCCAAAGTAGTTTTCGCTTTGGTGTCATTTTTTGTGACAGACATGTGTCTTGTTGTCAATAGGCAGACATGATACAGGAAGACAAGCATCTTAAGATTCTGTAAACTGCCATGATCGCATTGCAACGAAAAGTCTGAGAATGCCGCCCCACTTCCTTCTCGGTTTCCCTCCCAGATCCAAACACAACTTGTTAGTGGTTATGATTACTTTCCGAGTACCTCAACCAAATACACAATAACTATATCTATAACAATAGCCGTTGCACCGAGAATTTTCTATCTGAGCTATTTTCAGACTGTCAATTAATGTGACAATGTCCAATGATGACTACAATTTAGTAGCAACGTAGAATTCTCGAGAAAAACTCATGTGCACAAAAAAAGTGCACGAGTCTATCCCTTGGGTTTTTAAAGCCAAAATATTCCTCAACACTTAAAAATTCAGGACGCAAAAACCAATATTCGCACTCATGCTAAAAACAAAGGCACAAGACTCGTGAGAAAAGTCTATTCCAAAAAGCATGTAGTGAAATACTAATGTTTTGTGATATTTGGTGCTATTCCAAGTGACGAACCATACTGGGCAAGTAGAGAAAAACTTTACCCGACTGCGCCTGGCATTCGAACCTGCGTCCTTCAGTTTACTAGTTCGACGCACTCATAGGCGTACGGGCACAAATTTATAGGGGGGGCGGAGAACATTTTGCCCTACTGAAACGGAAATTGCCCGACTTTTCATATAAAAAAAACACTAAGTGCATGTTGTTCAATATACTTTATCTCCTACAATACACAGATATTAAATTGTTTTGATTACTTTTCTTTATTTTCATCCTATTTAAAAAATTTTTTGCCTATATTTTTGCCCGACTTAGCTTGAAAATTTGCCCGACTTCGCAACATTTCCATTCGTCTGGGGGGGGCAGCTGCCCCCCCTGCTCCCCCGCCTCGTACGCCTATGGACGCGCTCTACCGACTGAGCTACATGGTCAAGTTGGGAGCAGATCTCGTCACCTATACATAAAGATAATAAACTAATTCTAGTTATTAAAGATAATAACTACACAGGAACACTATATCTCATCAGTCAGCACTCAGATTGGGTGACGATCACTGGTTTATAACACTCTAAGGGCCCTCTTGTGGAAGACCCACACAAAAGGTTCTGTTTAAATAGCCAAGGCCAGCCGACAATTTAAAGAAATATAAGATAAAACACAATCCGAAGACGAACATCTTGAAAACCCAAGATATGGATTAAGACAAGATTCGTCTTCGGATTGTGTTTTAAATCTTATAGTTCTGTTTAATTATGTTTGGGAATTGAGGTATAACTTGTGTGGCTATCCTGGTTCCTCTCTCCTCCGCAGAGACTTCTTGAGCTTCGTTGAGCTCTTCAATAATATATAGGGGTTTAATATTGCAGGGGTTTATAGACTATAGAGCATAGAGTAATGCGGTAGAGTATTTCCCATTACACTCTACTGTATTATTCTATGCTCTATAGTCTATAGAGTCCTGGTTCTGTTCTTGGTTCACTTGTAGTTACAGTAGGAGAGCATTTGATTTACAGTTAAGATTTCGTTTATACTTCATTTAGGATTTGATTTAGAATTTGGTTTAGAATTAGGTTTACAATGGTTTAGAGTTAAGATGGTTTAAAATTAGGATTTGGTTTAGAATTAGGATTTGGTTTAGAATTAGGATTTGGTTTAGAATTAGGATTAGGATTTAATTTAATTTAGAGAAAGGATTTTTTTTTGCTATAACAGGCTTAGAATTTGGTGCGAGTTTTGGATTAGGTCTATGGATTTCATTTAGGATTCCATTACTATAGGATCAAGGGTGGTGTACGAATTCCCCAACACAGGGGCTAAGGTACGGTCCCTGACAGGGAGGCTTGTAGGGGGATCTGGGGGCATTGTTCCCCAGAAAATGTTCAAAATTTGAACATCTAGAATAGCTTTTACCATCTTTTCAGTGTGAGATTATCACAATAACCAACAAGCACCAATTTATTTTCAAGGTATCAATAACAAAAACTCTGTTGAACACCTACTGTGGTCATTAACCTTTGCCATTTTCATCCAATATTGCAAATTTTGGGTGTTGTAATTATTACTGTTGACTTCTAGACAATATATGCCATATCCTATGAGTTATAAAGAAGTTTCATTTCACTATTAAAGCATTATTACTGACTTGTCTGGTTTAATTAGTTAGAAAGTTCTTTGCCACTTGTTAAAAATACAATTTTTCTTCCAGATCATTCCCCGACAAATCTGTAAATTTTCCCCAATGAGGGGAATATTATACATACACATGTATGTATAATATTTATATACATGTAAATAATGTATAATTATCAATAAATTTGGTATATATAGACCCCACATATTACTATACATATACACTGCTGGTCAAAAAGAACTGCTCAAGTTCACAGTTTGAAGTGTGTAATTACTTTTAGCAATGAACTTTGCCTAATCATTTACCTAAACAATAAATTTCAATAAATTGTAAGGCTTGTGCCACAATTTTTTATGGTGTTATAGCCATTTATGACTAGGTTTTAAGAAAAACTCTAGTTGTAACCCAGTTTAACAACAGGATTACATGGGTCACAAACCAAGAAAGAGGCCACACCTAACTGTTAGACAGAAGAAGGTTCGTTTGGAGTTTGCATACATGTAGGCCCACAAGGATTGGGCAGCTGAACAGTTGTGCAGAACGATTTTCATGATGAGTTCCGGTTCTTTCTGCAGGAGTGATGGCAGGGTCTATGTCAGATGGTTGGCAGGGGAGGAATTTAATGAAAAATGCATCTAGCCAACTGTGAAATATGGAGGTGGTTAGGATCATGGTGTGGGGATGCATTAGTGCAAGAGGTGGCTTTCTTACCAAGGTATAGAGGGAAGGCTGAATAGGGAAGGTTGCATATCGTTATTCTTGAAAATGTGCTCATCCCAACCACTAACATGCTGACAATCCCTGGTGAATGGATATTTCAGCAGGGCAATGAACATGCCACACATCCAAGCCAGTTAGAGAATGGTTTAATAAAGAGAAAATCATCCTTATGGATTGGCCTACACAGTCACCTGATCTCAATCCAATTGAGAATCTTTGTAATTATCAGATTAGGACAATAGTCCAAGCGTGAAATCCTGTAAATCTTAAAGAACTACAGTATGGACTGCTGTAAATACCGCTTCAATGGGAGGGATTCCCATTCGCTAGACTAACTACCTTAATAGACAGCATGGCCAGCTGGTGTGCAGCTGTATTACTAAGTATTAACACTTTATTTGCTGGGGGTTTTGTCTTGTCTTTGCTTTTCTATTATAATTTATACTAGTTTATATTTCCATTACGATTGAGCAGTTCTTTTTAACCCTTGGCAAAACCCTTGGCAGTTTATGCTTTACTTTTTATTTATTTGCAGTAACTAAGTATGTAGTATAACTTATTTTAATAAGTTAAAGGGTATTGGCAATAAAAATTAAGTTTGTCTCATTTGAAAGAACTCGCCAAATGGTATAAGAAGACCTTTTGTAATTTTTCTGTATCTTTCTTGTGTTTTGAAATATTTCAACCAAAGACAGCGTGCTGTCCACCATCTTGTTGTAATATTGGGTCTAATTAACCCTGAGGAAATTGGTGATGTCACAAGCAGGGTAAACCTGATGAAACTACTCTGTGGGTGCCCAAATTTCCACGGAAGGCTTTTTAAATGTTGTGCGTCAATTTAAAATGGAAATAGAGCAACAAAAAATCGAGTTTCTAGCTCATAATGTCATAAGGTTGGCAAGATAAAAATTTCACTTTACGGCTGCTTATGTCATCACATGCATAATTTTGCATATCGAAAATAATGCCAAGATGGCAGACAACACACTGAGTTTGGTCGAAATATTTCCAAAACCAAAACAGATACGGAAAAATTGTAAAAGGTCTTCTTATACCATTTGACGAGTTCTTTCAAATGAGATAAACTTCTTTTTATTGCCAATACCCTTTAAAGTTAAAACAAATTAAACTTGTTCAGTTCTATAACGTTTCTTCATTCCTGGCATTGCTAGTTGTCGCATTGCGTTTGCTTGAGTCACTTAACAGTTTTGCAGCTTACACCGAGTGACTGGGAAGAAGACCTCACTGGGAGAAGACCTCACTGGGAGAAGACCTCACTGGGAGAATACCTCACTGGGAGAATACCTCACCGGGTGACTGGGAGAAGACCCTGGGGACAGTTGGACTTTGTCCCAAGTTGTTAACCAACGAGGCTGGAGCCGGGTATCAGAGCTGTAAAACAGTCAGAGCCAGAGCTGGAGTTGAAAAACCAGAGTTTGCACATCTCTAATTATCGTTGCATCAAATTAAATGTTTTTCTTGTCTGTGACAATTCAGCACCATGTTTTCAAGGAATCATTTTCATCGGCTTCACGAGTCCAAGTAAAAACAATTAAATTTGACTGAAATTTGATGTTTAACTCAACATTGCATTTACGTCACATTACCAACGAAGTTAATTCAAATTAAATTCATCTACTGTGCGACGTTTAGCACAGGAAACGTCAAAAGGCTGGGCCATGAAAATTTTTGCATTTGTTTGGACAGGCTTCAAACTTTTTACTTCTGCATGGAATGGGTCACAAAATTTTCTTAAATTTTCTTTACAAGTTTTCCAGCCCGCATAAAAGACACTGCGGATTAAGAACCTCCAGGCTGAAATTTGACCAATAAAGCACCCAATATATAAGAACCAGTTTAGCCTGACAAATGAAGCAAGTTCTTATAGGAAAAATTACTAAAGATTGGAAAAGTCTGGTGCAGCTGGACCATTGGAAACACACAGATTGGTAATATCATTTCATTTAGAGCAATGCTCAGAAATTTGGTGATTTATTTTAGTTTAATTATCAGATTTTATTTACTTACATTTACCAGAGTAATTTTCAAAACTGGGGAGTGCGATTTGGTTTTTCTAAAAAAAACAGCATATTAATTAAAGCAATAAATTTCAAAAAACAGTTTTATCTCCCCATAATAATTATTTGTAAACAATGCATGTCAAAGTTGGTCAGGATGCCAAAGTATTTCATAATTTTAGCAAGTTCTATACTTAATATAGAATAATTATATTTAAAATATCTCAAATCTAAACAAATTGAAAATTAAAACGATAGTGATATCAGTATCTATCTTCACTACTTAAATATAACTGTCATCATCGTCAACATCATCATCATCAAAATCATTGTACACCATTAATTAATTGACTAAACATTCATCTTCACTGTCAACGTCATCTTCATCGTCAATTTCATGAACGTCGTCTGGCTCGTCTGCGGTTAACTGCCTGTCAGACTCTGCTTCTTTAGATCTATCTGCGTCAGCATCAAGCTTGGTGATTCTCCATTTGCTTAGATACATTTCTAATGTGTGATCAATAATTCCCTCTTTCTTTCTTGTTCCAAATGGAGTTGTTTCCAGAGACGATCACTGAATGATCACTTTGCTGGACGATGCCACCATGGTGAGTGCGATTTATGACAAATTACTCATCTGCCAGCATGCTCAATCGCACTAGCAGATTGATGCGGGGAACGTGTGGGCGCTCACGTGATCACACTCTCCTCATTGATAGCACTGATCATGTAATTTATCGATGTCAGAAGAGGTCAAAATTTGATGCAAAATGTTCACATGACTTGCAAAGTTAGCAGTCTGGTTTGTAGCCAAACTTAACTATAAATACATGAATTGTCAAAAAATATTTAATGCCACTCACATATTTCCTTTGACAATGTCTTGGAGAATAAATCCTTCATGTCACCATAATTATCAAATGTGCTTTGGCATTAACACAAGCTTGAAGCTTGCTTGACCTAATTTGAAAATTTAACATTTATTATATCTATTCAACAAAAAATGTTTAAAATAAAGTCCAGTGCGTGATATCATACATAATTTAATACTATTCTAGCTAAAACATTATGAACAATAGAACATTCAAAACACTGCTACAGACTATTAAACGTTATTAAACTATGTAGTTAAAATCTAAAAAAAGAGCAGCAAATAATGAAACAAACGCAGTATACTTGACGATAATAAACAAAGGAATAAATTAACTGTCCTCACCTTGTAGTTTACATAAAGTAAAGGCTAAAATATTCACACAAAGCTCCAATAAACGCGAAATCAAGTTACAACTTTCACGTGTTACTATAAATTACTATTAACTTCTTCAATGAGATTTTGCGCTAAACCGTAAACGAGAGAGACTAGAACTGAGAGCGCTATGTTCGGTTCTCGGGAAATACTCGGGGATCGTCGTAAACTTTGTTCCATTGTGGTACGCGCGAGGAAAAATGGCTCTGGCTGTCACTGACCTACACTTCACTTCACTCAACACTTCTACTCCACTCCACTCGACACCTCTACTCGATCCACTCCACTCTATATACTGTACTCCACTGCACTACTGTACTCCATTGCACTCCACTCCACTCTATATACTGCACCACACTACTACACTGCACTGAACTCTACTGTACTGCACTGCACTCTACTCTACTTGTACTGCACTATACTGCACTGCACTGCACTCACTGCACTCTACTGCACTCTACTGCACTGCACTGCACTCTACTGCACTGCACTTCACTGCACTCTACTGCACTGCACTGCACTCTACTGCACGTACTGCACTGCATTGCACTCTACTGCACTGCACTCTACTGCACTGCACTCTAATCTAATCTACTGCACTGCGCTCTACTGCACTGCGCTCTACTGCACTGCGCTCCACTCCACTCCACTCCACTCCACTCCACTCCACTCCACTCCACTCCACTCCACTCCACTCCACTCCACTCGACCCGACCCGACCCGACCCGACCCGACCCGACCCGCACCGCACCGCACCGCATTCTACTGCACTGCACTCTACTGCACTGCACTGCACTCTACTCTACTCACTGCACTCTACTGCACTATACTGTACGCCATAGGCGTACGAGGCGGGGGGTGGCTGGGGGTAGATGTCCCCACAGATGAATGGAAATGTTGCTAAGTCGGGCAAATTTTCAACCTAAGTCGGGCAAAAAATATAGGGAAAAAAGCAAAAAAATAGGATGAAAATAAGGAAAAGGTGGGTTTTTTATATCAAAAGTCGGGCAATTTCCGTTTCAGTCGGGCAAAATTTTCTCCGTCCCCCACCCTATAAATTTATGCCCCTACGCCTATGTGCACTGCACTCCATTCTACTGCACTCCACTCCACTCCACTCCACTCCACTCCACTCCACTCCACTCCACTCCACTCCACTCCACTCCACTCCACTCTACTGGCAGTAACGTCTAATTAGAAGAAAAAGAAAGGAAATGAAGTGGAATAAAATAACTAACTTCTGAGTCGACATTTAAAGTGCCTACGTCATCGTCAGGGACTTTACATATTTATACTAATTGGAACATTCTGAGAAGATTTGTAATATATCTTCTAAGGCGAAAATTTCATCTTGATGGATTTTTTTGCCGTTAAAGTTGACGGAAGTGACGTCGAAAGAGGAATTTGTCCATGTGAAAACCACTTTACAGATTCCTCTTTTGACGTCACTTCCGTCAACTTTAACGGCAACAAAATCCATGAAGATGAAATTTTCGCCTGAGAAGATATATTACAAATCTTCTCAGAATGTTCCAATTAGAATAAATATGTAAAATCCCTGAGGATGACATAGGCACTTTAAGCTTGTTAATTAAATAAAATACTTTCGCGAGAAGTAATGACACTTTCGTATAAGACATGTTTAATTTCAATCTAAAACCTACGAAATATTAAACACGAGTTAAAATAAATTATCATATACACGAATGATGAACGAGGTCTGATGTTCGTCGAATGAAAGTGTAATTGCGACTACTAATAAAAATTGCTTATTTTAACCATTCAGTTTCAGTTTTAATTAATATCCTGTCATTCAAACATCGACTGTAAAGGTGAGGTAATACAGGCAACATTTTTCTTCAACTTGCAACGACTTAAACATTGTCACGTAACAATGATTTTGTTGCAAGTTGAAAACATTTGTTGAAAAAAGGTAGACTCCAGTTCTACTTGCTGCAACATGATGATTCAATTACTTGCAAAAAAATCTTTGTTGCGTGACGATGTGGGTGGTAATATACGTGCAACAACGCTATTCAGCTTGCAACGCAACAATGTTGCAGCAATTTGTTACTCGCATTACTTCGCTACTTCGCCACATGACAGTGGCAAAAGTGAGATACATTTCATAAATTAAGTTTAATTTCACAAAAGGAATCAAACTTTGTAAACTGAATTACTGAATGCTGTATATATTTTGTGTTTACGAATAATTTAATATATATTTAATTAAAATTAATTTAAAAACCTAATTACAGTTATTACTGTAGCTGTTGTGGGTACATTTCTGCTATTTAAAAGTTAATCGATCAATGGTCTTTCACTTCAATCATGTCAGGCGCTCATCCCTTGACGAGTACTGAAAATCGTCTGGGCATTAGATATAGAAAAACTGGCTAGAGTGACTCCCAAATCGCACCATTGCATAGAAAAGAAAGGTCAAAGTTGCAGAATAAAGAATGGCTTTTAAGTGTCTTTTATATATTATTCCATTGTTGAGGTATTCAGCCAGATTGGTTCGACTAAACTGAACCAATTGTTGCAGACTTTCCCTGGGGTATAAACTAATTTGCCCTTGTTTTGAAATAAAAAACGACATGGCTTGGCTACATCTCGTTGCCAAGTAGAACAATGGCTGAGCATTGTAGAATAATGTCTGGTCATTGTTCCAAGGCAAATGGCACAATGGCCAGTTCAAGCCTGCTGTTGCCTCTGCCTCCTCCGCAAGCCCTCGTTGCATCATGGACAGGACAAAGTTTTGTCACCTTCAGATCAAACGTGTATGACCTGTTCATGATGCAACGAGGGCCTACGGAGGAGGCGGGCTGTTGCCCCAGGACAAATACTCCTGACAGAATGAACACTAGTCTATTTATACAAACCAATAAGTTACTATATCACATCGTTCGAAATCAGTTCCATGGGGAAGGATAAAAAGATTACTTGCCAGGCAATTAGTTTTTATACGTATGGAATCTGTGTTAACGTTATACTGACTGCAGGTCTCTAAAAAATGTCTGGATCGAGCAATTATTGTTTAAAAATCTTGGGCATCCGTAATTTATACTAAAAGACCAACCTGGGTTACTCGACCCAGTCTTCTTATAGGGATCAGTGGTGGTATACTTCATGATGTTAAATAATTAAATGTTTGTGACGTCATCGTGACCTTCGCCATCAATGGCTAAATTAAGGATACCATTAGGATGGTAGGCTGCACCATTCACAGAAGATTCGTAGAAAGCCCCTGGAGTAACATGACTGTCAATGCTGTCGTCACGAAACATATCCATTGAGAGCTCCTAAAAACATTAAGAGAAAATGAGTGTTGTTTTTCTTCTAGATTGGGACCCGATAATGGAGCGACAAGCTCTATGGGACGTCCCAGCCATTTGTGGCAAAGCTTGTAAATAAAATGTATAAATGAATAGACTATATACAGATACACAGTTGTGAACATGTAAAGCCCAGTGAACCCCATTCTACAGATCTGGAACTCTAACTTCAGTCATTATCACGGTTGAAAAGTGAAGTCACGATTTCTGTATATCACGTCGGATTTTGTCCCCTACGCTGTCTGCCGGGGAGGGGGTATTCTCGTGGGTATGGTTTTCGAGCTCTGGGGTCGGGGATAGGGTATACAAATTGTCCATTTTGGTCTGGAATAGGGTGCTTGTTTAGTCTGAGATGGAGTATGGATGCCGATGTGACACCAGTGCTGGGATAGGGTATTGATCTTTTTTAGTTTAAGTCTGGGATAGGGTATGAAAAATCACCTTTTTAGGTCTGGGATAGGGACAGGATTTTGAGGTCACGGCGGCACACCCCTACCCAAAAATAGCCAGAGTACCCCCCCCCCCCCCAAGCTGTCTGTTACCTATTGACCGCGTAGTGAACAGTTTGTAGGGGGACTGAAAACGACGTAATATAGCTGGCTTCACTTTCTGTCCCGGAGTTAGTGTTTTCAATTATGAAAATAGGCGAATTTCAGGGTATTGCGCGCGCATCGTTTTGCAAAGGAATTGGCAGGCCCTTGGCGGGCTCTCCACAAAGTACGCAATGGCAAACAGACTTGCTAGCGAGCCAACAACAGCAGAATAACAGTGTTAAACATCCAGAAACAGTGTATCTAATTATCTATACTTTGTTTATTTTAAACAGTATGTTTACTTACTGAGTGGAACTGGCAAGTTTTTTGAAAAATCGCAACACCCTGAAACTCGCCTATTGAGCTCACTGGTACAGCCTGGTTCCCATTTCGTCGCGACGGTGCCTTAACGGTTGCGGAACTGAAGCGTTGCAACTAGTATTTCTTCTGTTATGACAAAAGAAACAAGTCGTTACGCTTCGTTTCCACGACCGTTAAGACAACATCAAAACTAAATGAAATCCAAGCTTTATGTAATATATCATACACGACTACAAGGAGTGTTTCGTCAGGATATCCAAAAACACCGAGACGTTTGTTGAAAACCGAGGATTTTGAATAAACTTCGACGAACGTCTCGGTGTTTGGATACAAATCGAAATATAGTAAGGTTTGAGTACTGCCGGAAATATTGAACGTAGTTTCTAACGTTTCGAGGGAAGGCCCTTAGTCAGAGAGAAACGTAAAGAGTGTAAACGAACAACGAGCTTATATAAGAAAGATAATCATGTGACCAAAAAATTAGCGAATCAGAGCAAAATAACAATAACAAATCAATAATGAGATGCCACCGTTCGGTGTTTGGATATCCTGATAAAACACTCCTCCTCGCGTATGATATATTACTTCACCTACCCTGCGAGCACAGCCTTCTTTTCCTTATTTCTTCGCTGAGAGAGAGGAAGAAAAGAAGGCTCTGCTGTATTCGTGACTGGTTTCCATTGCGCATGCAAGTCCAAATCAGGGCAGAAAACAAAACAAGAACCGGTTAAACGGGTCTTAAACGGGTTACTTCGTCCTAAATCTTGGACGAAGCCATGCAAACACGAATACGGCAGAGCCTTCTTTTCTTCCTCTCTCTCAGGCTTCGGGGGAATGTGGGCTCTGCCAACAGACTCGATCTTCGTCCCAAGTTTGGGGCAAGTCAGTCAAGTTTTAAACTGGTCAAACAAGTTCTAGTTTATGAACACACCCAAGCAAGCGCAAGCACGAAAATAGCAAGTGTAGAGCCTGGGTCCAAAATAGAGCCTGGGCCCAAAATAGAGCCTGGGCCCAAAATAGTATTCTGGCAACCGTTTACGCAGGCTCAAACAGAAATATCGAGTTTGTTGGCAGCTTGGCAAAGCCATGCGTAGGTCGGAAAGGGGCTCTGACTCGCAGGGTAATTTACTACATGTTATTGTTACCAACGTTCAAGTAATGAACTTATTCTGGTTTACTAGTAATATTGGGCATTTCACTCGTTTACATAGCATGTTCTAGGGATTTTTGGTGAAGGAAATTTCGAGTGTAGAATATATACATTTTAAGACCAAACCGGGACCAGTTACGAAAAATGCAACTACACAGGCCTTCCGGCAGGAATGGAACCCACGACCTTGCGATTGTAGTGCAATGCTCTGACCACTGAGCCAAAGAGGCCGTTGCCGAGAGCTTGATCGCGAGTTCTGTATACATTAAGGTGGTAATGCCAGGAGAGAATTGGGTTTATTAGAAGTAATATTGGGCATTTCACTCGATTACATAGCATGTTCTAGGGATTTTTGGTGAAGGAAAATTCGAGTGTAGAATATATACATTTTAAGACCAAACCCACTCGAATTTTCCTTCACCAAAAGTCCCTAGAACATGCTATGTAATCGAGTGAAATGCCCAATATTACTTTAATAAACCCAATTCTCTCCTGGCATTACCACCTTAATGTATACAGAACTCGCGATCAAGCTCTCGGCAACGGCCTCCGTGGCTGCAGTGGTCAGAGCATTGCACTTATTCTGGTTTAGTTAGTTTAGAGCATGTACTTACTTAGTATTAAATTTTGGACGTAGAATTTATAGTCGGTGATGTTAAGAAGACATCATCACTGATATTTGAAGTACCAGAAGCGTTAAGATCTAAAGGTTTTACATTATTATGTATCGGATTAGTTATGCCATTAGTAGGGAGATCGTTTTTGTTATCATCCTCGGCCTCTTCTCCCAACTCTTCTTCCACTGTCTAAATATTTACAGAAGAGCAACAATTTACGGCTAGCTTTTGAAATGTTGTAGACATATTATGATAAATTATTAGTTTAATTAAAAATTCAATTATAAGTTTAATTAAAGGTTAAATTCTAATCTAATTCAAAATTCAATTCTAAATTTTGCAATTAATTTTTAAAATTAAAATTTTAAAATAATCAGTTCTTTAACAGAAGCGTACTTCTACGTTAAATAGTCGAGGAGGAGAAGAGAGTAAACGTCGACCACGTAGCACCCCCACTACACAATAGTTTTGACTCCAGATTATAATAGGCTGATACCACTGATCTCGAAATAAAACTGGATAGTGCAACCTATTGTCCACTGGTTCATAAAATGAAGCCAGCTAAACAAAAGAAATCCGTAATTACTAAGGGACCAAACATGCTGAAAAATGTCTTTATGTCTTCTTAAAACGTCTTCTGTACCAAAAAAGACTATTGAACTATATTTTCTTTCAAAGATTCAGCATCTCAATCAACAAAATGTTTATATCGGTGCCAGAATACGCTAGAAAGACCATCACTTGGTCCCTTAGTAATGGGTGACTTCCGGCTTCATTTTGTAAACAATAGATGCTTAATCCAGTTTTATTTCGAGATCAGTGGCTGATACCCATAGAACATTGCTAGGGCAGTCGTACTCCCAATTTGAGGGGTCAGTGGCCTGCTACATAGAGGGGGTGGGTAGTAGCTACTTCAGTTAGACAGACTTAAAGTGCACATGAAACGAAAATTAAGTTTGTCTTATTTGAAAGAACACTTAAAATGATAGAGTAACATATTTTGCAGTTTTTCGTTTCCTCGCTTCGTTGTTGATTGAGATATTTCAGTTTGTTTGAAATGTAAATTAACCAACTTGACGTCACATGTGCATAATGAGTTATCAGAGAAGGTTATATATCTTTGCTATTATCAAACATAATCACTTGAAAATTCTACATGTTTGGCGTTGTGAGAGAAACACACGCACATACTTCCTTCGAATTAAGTTTGGTTTAATTTTCGTTTCATGTGCACTTTAAGTCTGTCAATGTAAGGAGCACCCACCCCCAGCTCTCTATGTAGCAGGCCACTGACCCCACAATTTGTGAGTACGACTGACCTAGCAATGTTCATGGGTATCAGCCTATTATAATCTGGAGTCAAAACTATTGTGTAGTGGGGGTGCTACGTGGTCAACGTTTTCTCGCTTCTCCTCCTCGACTAAAAACATTGTTGGCAAGAAACGCAATGGATAAAGTTAATAAAAAAGTATAGATATAAATGGCATGAATGGCAATATATATAAATGGCACCTGAGGATTTTTCTCCTCTGGAGCTGCGATGATTTCCCAGCCATGTCTTCCTATGTTTGTATTTATTTATGGCGACGTATAAATATAAGAAAAATAATTCATTAAACTTACCTGGGCCTCGTACAACTTCGCTGCTCCGTTGCTGTCAAAAATAAAGAAAAATGTTTGGTTGGTATTTTGTTTTTATTCATTAAAGTTTGCCCAAACATTTTTTCTCACTTTATCTTCACATGCTTCTCTTCTCTTTTATCTCTTTTCTCAGTTTTCATTACTTTTTTCTTCTTCATCTTTCTCTTCCAGTATCTTCATTTTCATTTTCTATCTTTACTTCTATAGCTCGCTTCACTTCTCTTTAATCTTTTCCTCCTTATATATATATATATATATATATATATATAGCACTCTTATATATGCACTCTTATCATTATTCACTTTTACTCACGCAACCACCCACCCTCCCTACTCTCCCTACAAACTAACTACCAACTCACCCACTTACACACCTATCTACTCACTCACACACACACACAGTCATCCGGCCACCCACTCACTCCTACATTCACTCACACCTATCTACCCGCCCACTCGCACACCTATCTACTCACACACACACACACACACACACACACATTCACTCCTACACTCACTCACACACCCGCTCATTCCTCCCCACACCATCTCTCCGCCACCCCCTTGCTAGCTCTTCACGTTTACCTATTCTTATCATCATCAGCTTTCCAATTGTCATAAGGGTCCATCCATATTGGGTTCGACCTGAAACAAACGCAATATATAGTTTGACTCGTGCCTTATGCCCATCAAAGAGGTCTGCAAATATTTTAACATGACTCACCCGTACACATGTAAGTTGGTGCCTGGTGTGGACAGTCCATACGATTGATCTTCAGATCCTGGTTTATAGAAGAAAAGAAAAAAGAGTCATACAGTGGGCATGAATTTTATTCTCAGTATATCCAATGTTAAAGCGGTGTGCTTAATTAAGATACAAGACGGGAGAAATTCAATGAAAACAAATAGTTCGTCGCACCAAAAACAATTTATACAAAAAAGTATTCGAGTTGCCTTAACTCTTTCCTGTCCGAATTGGTCTTTACTATTTTATTCTGGCTAACGCCAGACGATTTTATTCATCTCTGGGGAAGCCCTCGGATGGGAATGAGTTATAAACTATCTCTCTAACTCTTTCCTGTCCGAATTGGTCTTTACTATTTTATTCTGGCTAACGCCAGACGATTTTATTCATCTCTGGGGAAGCCCTCGGACAGAAATGAGTTAAGCTAAGCTAACTCCAGGCTTGGACTGGCCATTGTGCCTTGAAACAATAGACAGCCATTGTTCTATAGCAAACAGGGGGGATGGCCAATGCAAGCATGGCTAACTCCACTCTACAGTGACTTACCAGTGGCTTTAGCAGCTCGTAACTTGCGATTGTGACTAAAATGAAAAACGAAAACACATTGTTATATATACATATATGTGTGTACATAGTATATGTATAACATGAAGTATTTAACTACCGAGTTTTCTAAAATAAAAATGTATTCATTTTACCTTCTTCTCATCAAACATATGACACACAAGAAACACAAAAGAATCATGAACAAAATGACACCAAGAGCAATGGCAGCTGCTAAAATTACGTCGAACCCTTCTTCTTCACCGTCCGGTTTCTTGGGCTAAAAACAACAAAAATATTAATTATGTCATTAACCAACTAGAAGTTGCGCATTAGAAAATTATATCCCACAATTTTAAAAATGGTTCAAAGTAAAAAAAAAACAAGAAGAAAAAGATTTTCTTGTACGTACTGAGAACAATAATGTATGTTTTTTTATTTCCTTTTTATTCTTACATTTTTCCTCGTATAGTTTCGTGTGCTTGCCAGATCAACGTGATTACCACGTGCTTCCTACGTGTTTGTTACGTGGTTGCTACATGATGGTTACATGCTCCCTACGTGCTTGCACGTACTTATCTACGCAATTGCCAGGTGATTGCTACGTGCTTGCTACGTGTTAGTCACGTGCTTGCTACGTGATTACCACGTGCTTTCCATGTGCCTGCAACGTGCTTCCCACGTACTTGTTACGCGTTTGCAACGTGCTTGCTACGTGATTACAACGTATTTCCCACGTTACTTTGTAGTTAACTGTCTGTTTCACTTACCTCAACGGCGTTAACTTTATACTTTTGGAAAATAGTAATAAGTTTGCCATAGTTTGTATCAATTAATCTGTAATTAGATAAAAATGACAATGAGTTTATCATTAGAAAATTCCACCAAGTCTGCATGGACATACGAAATACAAAACCAGAATTAACAGCATCAGTACTTACTGTAAAACTGTGTTCTTATCAACAACTTTATTCGTTTTTGGATCAACCGCATGCATGAAGACATCAGTCCTTTCAAAAAACAAAAGAAATTACTTGTAATAGCTGGCTATCTTTCTTAGATTGAGAGCAGGTTCTTCTAACCTTAATTATTATCTTAGTCAGCCAAAACTTTTATTTTTTCTTATAAGGGTTAAATTGTATGAAATATAAGAGTATAAATTATCTATTGGTCGACCGCAATCGGAGTCAGACAGAAGGCTCTTAGGCAGGGGTGGGCACCACTCCTATCCCTGATGGAGTTGATTTTGCGGAGGGAGGAAAACCGGAGAACCCGGTGAAAAACCCTCGAAGCACAGGAGAGACCAACTAAACTCTACTCACATGGTCCAAGCTCGACAATGGGGTTATTCCCAGACGGTCACCCATCCAAGCACTAACCCCGTCTAACCGGGCTTAACTTTTGGTGAGAGGCAGCGCCCTAACAGCACACGCCACCCGTGCTCCATAAATAAAATATATAATTATATATTGTTGTTATTATTATGTTAAAATATAATATATATATAAGTTATTTACTTGGACAGATCGTATTTCCCATTGCCTTGAAGATGATACTGGATACTGTCAACGTTAAATTCAAGTCCAGTCGCTTCATCTAAAGCTCTGCAAACAAAAGTTTAAAAAAATGCAATGCAATGTAACATAACATAACGTAACGTAACGCAACGCAACGCGACGTAACGTAATGTAATGTAATGTGTAATGTAATGTAATGTAACGTAACGTAATGTAATGTACATACCTCTTGATGTCATCAATATTTTCTCGAACATATTCTGTATCATTAATTCCTAATGTTAGTCGAACTCTTTGGTCATCCACCAACACAAAAATCTTTAAAAAAAACAGAAATGAAAAATACAAATTATTGTGCAATCAGGTCACAGGCTGCCCATGTGGTCACAGGCTGCCCGACTGTGGCCAACTCAAAAGGCGTGCGGGAGACTGTCGCAGTTTTTTTAAATCCCTTGCCACAGTCTCCCGCGCGGGTTAGTTAGCTGTCTGGTATTATTCTAACCATTGAGCTACTGAGGCTCAGATGGAGAGCTAAGGTTGCAAATTCATAGTCCTATTAAATGTGTTCTAGTTTACAAGAAATTGAAAGGTGAATCACCATCATATATTGATGATTTCTTAATTACAAACTACTCAATACATACCAGAAAGACTAGGCACGGTCAATATAATTTGGTCTGTCCTAAGTATAGCTACACTAGTGAGGTTGGCAGGTCATTCACAGTTAGTAGTATTAAGTTATGGAATAGTCTGCCTCGTGAAATAAAGCGAAAGCCAAGCGTCTGCTCATTTAAGAAAGCTCTGAGAAAATATTTTATCGAATCTTATAAAAACATTGACTTTTTTGAAGTATTATTATAATCTTCCAGTCGTCGTATCTTCTGCATATGCTTGTATATACAGCTAGCTTTTTTTTCCCTTTCTATAATATATATATAATTCTTGATTCCTTGTAAATAGTTAATTCATATTTCTTATATCTATATTACGTTATATATTTGTAACTTTTCGACATTTTTGACATGAGGGCCACTGGTTTGTCAGCGAAAGCTGTTATGTGTTTACCCTCTTTAAATAAAGTTGTTGTATTGTATTGTATTGTATCGCATCGCATCGCATCGCATCGCATCGCATCGCATCGCATCGCATCGCATCGCATCGCATCGCATCGCATCGTATTGTATTGTATTGTATTGTATTGTAGCATTTGCATAAGTGACGTTAAGAGTGCTTCGTATACATGCATGTGGTACGTTTGCGAGCTCGGTGTAATCATAGTCCCTGGACTATGGTGTAATGTAACAGACGTAAGACATCTTGCCCGGCAAGAGGGGGCCCCTGAGCCAGGATGTCGGATGTCCTTTATGGGGATTCCAACATTCCGTCATTTTCACGTATTTATTGGGAAACCGTCAGTTGTCGTTGAACTGGATATAGCTTTCCATCATTTAAATATTGGTACAAAGTTTCAAACAGTTCCATAAAAAATACAGGACGTTGCAACAGGTTAATAAATGTACGAAAATGAATTTCAGACTGCTTGATATAAGACAGCTTCACCTGCCGGTATCAACGGGTTGATAAATATTCTTATAATCCAACAAACGTTTGATATATGTAATGATGAATTTCCCCTTGTTATACCGATTAATTTTTTAGAAAATTCCTCGCAGAAATCGCAGAAAATGCACTTCTGGGGCATGTGAAATTCAATTCGGGGGCTTCGCGCCGTAGGTCCCCCGGGACCGAGGGCCCTTTTCAGTTTGGGCCAGGGGCACCCTAGCCCAAAGTTACGCCACTGCACAGACCAAATGAAGACAATATCGTAAGTAATAAAGCAAAATAAACAAACCGTCACGTTAGTTGTAGCAGTAAACGATGGATCTTCGCAGGAGTACGCGAAGGTATAGACTTTTCCAACACCACTGGCAAAATACTGCTGTTGTCCAGCTAAAATCCAGCCTGTATCTGGCTCAACACTGAGCAGCTCCTTTGGTTCAAGATCCACCGCTTTATACACGAGTCTACTGTTGTTGCCTTTGTCTATGTCAATACACTAAAACAAAAACACACTCATTTTTAAATTTAATACTCTTGGGATAAAATACAGAGTGAACCCTTACTGTGATTTGTGTTATTCTGCTCTCGTATTCCGCATTTTCAGAAACACCTTAAAAAAAAGCAGTAGAAGATAAATACAATATACCAATTAAATAAAAAATATCTTTACACACAGTATATAATAGGCCTAGGAAAGAGCGATGGTATAGAAGAAGGGAAGAGTATTTTAAAACGTTTTCTCACCTGCTTTGTAAACGTTGTACTTGAAGTAGGGTTTATTGTCATTTTTATCTTCGATGTTTATCGTCACCAGTTGCACGTTGTTTTCAGCTAAAAAAAAATGTTAGGAAAGAAATATAAGTATCCAATCCCAGCTGATTATCACTGTCCTTTTCCGTGTCTATGCCCTTGTCCATGCCCATGTCCCTGTCATCGCTACTATCACTGTCGTCTTTATGGTAATGACCTTTATGGGAAAGTTGAGGGAATCATTTCAAATGTGTTGTTTTGCTATTCTACGGTCAAAAACATCATTTTCACCGAAAAGTTGTCATTTGGAGCCTTATATCGGAAAGTAACTTTTTCGACTCAGAATGGCGAGATAAGCGTTTTTCTTGATTTTGAAGGTCTCAAAACTGCCCAAATGAAAAAAAAGTGGAGGGAACCATTCCACAAGTGTTGTTTTGCTATTTTACGATCAAAAACATCTTTTTCACCGAAAATCACTCACTCGCATTCACTCACTCTCATTAAATCACTCACTCACTAAATTACTCACTCACCCACTCGCATTCACTCGCTCACTCACTCATTGTTCATTCGTTGATTTATTTTTTCATTCATTTCTTCCTTCCATATTTGATTTTTTCTAGACTTTTTAAATTTATTTGGGTGGGTGCCCCTTTGGATCTTATTATTATATTTTTATACTATCTTTCATCATCTTGTTATGTAATACTATTGATGTTCTATTGTTGTTAAGTATAAATGATTCAAATAAACTTGTTAAAAAAAAAGACCATAAATACATAAGACGTGGCGAATTATTGATACAAAATATTTCAAATACTTTATGTCTTCCATTCACTTTACCTGGAATTACTGGAAGAGGAGAATTGCCATGAACAGCACCAAGATTTTGGATATCTTTAGGACTTTTCTGCAAGTGAAACGCAAATTATTTATGTAGATTCGGGAATAGTAATGAGAGCTAAGAAGAGCATGCTATGATAACTGTTCTACAAGAGTCTATACGCTAATTACTTCGGTCCTACAATTAAACGTACTGAAAAAAGATATCAAAACTGAAATCATAAGTAATGTTTATCTGTTACTTTTCACAGTATTACCTTGGAGTTAAAAACTGCGACGTAGATATAATAACTGGCATTTTTCTCACGATCCTGTAAGAAAAGTTATCAAATTCATTAAAAATTCATGAAGAAAATTCAAAAAGAAATGAATATTTAATCAATATCTGTAAATCGCATACAGATTCGTCCTGATTTACATAAACTTTTTCCTAAATAGCTAAAATCACTCCAACTTGAAAAATAGTTTGAAAACATGGCTATTTAGATGCGTCCATTTGATAAGTACGATAAAGCATTCGCAGCCGATCTGTATCTGATTTACCACTGCTCGCTTGCAGTTCGCCTTGTAAATCAGATACAGATCGCTGCTCATGCTTTATCAATTACTTAAAACTTGGCCCGGCTAGGATTCGAACCCCCGACCTTCGGTTTACTAGTCCGATGCTCCACCAATTGAGCTACAGGTCAAGTTGGTAGCTGAAGGTCGAATGATAGTACTTAGGCTATTTTTTAGGCTATAGATATGGAAGAAACTAGTCTGTTTCGAAATATCAAATAGCCTAAGTACTATCATTCGACCTTCAGCTCCCAACTTGACCTGCAGCTCAGTTGGTAGAGCATCGGACTACTAAACTGAAGGTCGTGGGTTCGAATCCCAGCCGGGCCAAGTAGAGTTTTCTCTACTTGTCCGGTATAGTTCGCCACTCGGAGTAACACCTTATTATTATAGATTATCCTTGTTTTTCATCTGATTGCAGTAGCTCAATAACTCTAGTAATCAACAGGGTACAGATTCAAGTCCATCTTGCGGCATTTGACTGGACAGTTTGAGAGCATATTTATAAACAATACCTAATACTTACAATCGTTTCAGTTGTGGTGACAACACCAGTTTCCTCGTTGACTGAAAAATAACTGTCGCCCTTCCCTCCTGTAAAATGACGTTAGAAAACAAAAGCAAGCGTAAGTGTCTTACTTTTCGTACTTTTCAAGATTGATTTATCAATATCTTGTTGCTACTGCTGTTGGTGGTGTTGCTGTTGGTGCTATTGTTGTGGGTGGTGGTAGTCGTAATATTGTTGTTGTTGTTGGTGGTGGTGGTGGTGATGGTGATG
Organism: Paragorgia papillata; assembly: GCA_035771165.1. Classification (NCBI taxonomy): domain Eukaryota; kingdom Metazoa; phylum Cnidaria; class Anthozoa; order Scleralcyonacea; family Coralliidae; genus Paragorgia; species Paragorgia papillata. Next base: position 7,875,986 of record JAWNZC010000314.1, read on the forward strand.
GTGTTGCTGCTGTTGTTGTTGATAGTGGTGATGTTACTGTTGTTGTTGGTAGTAGTGGTGGTGTTGCTATTGTTGTTGATGTTGATGTTGGTGGTGATGTTGGTGGTGGTTTCGCTATTGTTAGTAATGGTGTTGTTGTTGTTGTTGTTGTTGTTGTTAGTGGTGGTGGTGACGGTTATGTTGTTGGTGTTGGTGGTGTTGCTGTTGTTATTGGTGGTAGTAGTGGTGATGGTGATGTTACTCTTGTTCTTGGTGGTGGTGGTGGTGGTCATCCTGTTGTTGGTAGTGGAGGTGGTAGTAGTAGTGTTGTTGTTGTCGTTGTTCCTATTGTTGTTGTTGTTGTTGTTGTTGTTGTTGTTGTTGTTGTTGTTGTTGTTGTTGTTCTTGTTGCTGTTGTTGTTGTTTTTGTTGTCAATGTCGTACCTCTCATATAGTAATAAAGTGAGTCTGACGCGTCGTCATCTGATCCCTTCACAGTACCAACAACTGCTCCTGGGCTTTCGTTCTCAGCAACACTCAAAGTGACAGACTTATGAACAAAAATGAAGAAAAAAAATGTAATTTAGAAATTTTGAATCAATTATACACAACAGCAAGCAAGTAGATTAGAAAAATTACCAGAAAAATAAAAGATAAAAAAAATGTAAAATATAATTTTCGAATGACCGGATGCAACACATTCTGGGTTTTGTCAGAGGTGAATAAAATGCTCTGGCGTAGCCTCCTCCACACGCAACTCCTCTGGGAACTGAGACTCGATGCTCAAACTTTTTTTGCCCGCAATTAATTTCCCGCCCGCCCCGAGGCATATTTTCTTCTGTTTCTTTCTCGTCTGGATACTAGAATTTACTTTTATAATATTCATCGTCGTCTATTTCATCTATTTTCGCCGTTTTTCGGCAATAAAAGTTTCTTATTAGGATTTTTTGTTTGTTTCCAATCGTAGGGCATTAACAATTTTCATAATGCCCGTGGGCATTACGGAGAAATCTCGCCCCGTCAGCAACCAATCACAGCGCGTGATTTTACCGGAAGTAATCCGTGCCATATGATAAGAATGTGTAAAATACAAATAATTAACATTGGTTAGTAATAAATTATTTAATATAATTATGAGATTTTATTCTCACCTTAGAACTGAACGTGGGATCGTTATCATTCACATCTTTAACATTGATAGTAATGATCTTAATATCAGATTGCAAGTTTGGCAAACCATAATCAAATGCTTGTACACCAATCTTAAAAAAAAATGAAAATAAAACATTGATAGCAAAAAAATACACACACAATGTAAAGATTATAACAAAAAAGACAAAAATCCAACAGGAGAGCTGCTAAGTTCTCAAAAGAACTAAAAATAAAATGCAAACAAAAAATAACTGACGCGCAATCACATATCACATCGTATCACATCGCAACACATCGTTACCCATCGTAGCACATCGTAACACATCGCAACACATCGTTAGGTCCAACATTTAAGATCTATACATAAACAAACCTGATATTCCTGAACTTTTTCGTGATCAAGTTCTTTCACAGTAAATAATTCTCCAGTCTGGTTGTTCATATTAAACATATTATCCGTGTTCCCACTCACAATCCGAAAACCAACTTCGGCATTTTTATCCAAATCTTCGTCTGTCGCATTAAGATGGACGACGACAGTTCCTATCGTAGCATTCTGAAATAAAGAAAAACATGGCGCCTTTAAAAAATTACTGGAAATTTATAAAATAAAAATAAAATCAAGAAACTTAAAAAAATCTTTACGTGTTAGGGAGCTTCACAAAAATGTATATATATAAAGTTAGAGTGTCTGTAAAGTAAAAATTTTCGATAAAGCAAATTTGAAACTCACAATGTAAATGTTAATGTAAACCAATTTCAAAAAAATGAAATAAATGTGACATGTACTTTTCGAGAAATTAAGTGCCAAAGTTGCCTTCCTGATGTTACAAAATAAGGAAAGACTGGGATTGAATATATGGGGCAGATGACGTATGCCGTTGGATTATTAATATTAAAATCTATTGTTGTTATGCATAGTTGTCATTTGCATACGTCATCAAGCCCTCTAACCAAGCGATTAGAGTTTATAGCTCAAAGACTATGCAGCAGATTTGCTTGAAATTTTCAGCGAATGCTCCTGTCATGCTGATCTATTCAAAACTGCTAAAAGGTGTTTTGCTCCATAGACACTTTGAGAAAAATTTTAAAGGATAAAGGACTGGGGGCTAATCATCCTTTACTTGCAGCCAGCGGCTAAATTACGACGGACGCAGATCAACGTGGCCGTGTCGAGGCATATCAAAGGCGCTCCAGGCAGCTGCCATACGACACAGTTCAGACCACGCGTCACAGCTAAGATGTTAGGTGTTGATTTATAGTACCTCAAGAATTGTAACCATGCTGTTCTGAACAAGAAGAATTGGTTTCTTGTCATTAGTATCCGTAACTAACACTTCAACAGAAACATTACTCTCTAAACTTAAATTCCCATGATCTCTTGCGGTCACGATTAGTTTATGAACAGGTGTAGTTTCTCGGTCCAGTCTCTTTAGGATAGTCACAACGCCAGTTTCATTATTTATAGCAAAGATGCCTAAAAGAAAGGATTGTAAATAATGAGCAGTTATACAAATTGTAAAAAAAGATCGAGTTATAGAAAAAAGTTATAAGAAATATATGACATGCAATCAATCATTGATTCATAAATTCGTTCGTATCAATGAATCAATCCATTTGATCATCCGTCTGTTTGTTTCATATTGTCATCCCTTCCATATACCTAATGCAGCCAACTTGACTCATTTCTTTCCCAGTCCTCTTTACCTCGCCACACTCCATTCCAGCTCACTCCACTCCACTCCACTCCACCTCACTTTCACTCACTCCACCCTACTCTACTCTACTCCACTCTACTCCAATCCAATCCACCGCACTCACTCCAACTCACTCCACTCACCTTACTACACTCCACCCCACTCTACTTCACCTTACATCTTCACTCCACTCCACTTCACTCCCCCTCACTCCACTCCACTTCAACTCTACTCCATTCTACCTCACTCCACTACACCTTACACCCCTCCACCTCAACTCTACTCAACTCCATCTCAACTCAACTCCACCTCACTCCACTGCACTCCAGTTCACCTCGCATCACTTCACTTCACCTCACTCCATTGCACTCCAGTTCACCTCGCCTCGCATCACTTTACTTCACTACACTTCACCTCACTCCACTGAACTCCAGTTCACCTCGCCTCGCATCACTTCACTTCACTCCACTGCACTCCACTGCACTCCAGTTCACCCCGCATCACTTCACTTCACCTCACTCTACTGCACTCCAGTTCACCTCGCATCACTTCACTCCACTTCAGTCCACCATGGGCATACATACATCAAGTCAAAACCTCATTTTCCCCCGATACTGACCTTCGTCATTTCCAGACGAAATAAAATAAGAGATCTCCTGATTCACTCCAATATCTTTATCATCAGCTTGAACAGTGACAATCACTTCGTTGAGCTCAAAACTTTCTGGAATTTTCTTGCTGTAACTACTTTCTCGGAATACTGGAGCATAATCGTTGTAGTCCTCGACAACGATGGTTAACTAAAGTAAGAAAATTTAGATGAGATTTTTTTTAAAGACAAATGAGTTAGATAATTCTATCCATTATTACAGTTCGTTCACTGTGTCTCTGACTCTCCTATAATACCGGAACTTTAGTCATTATTATTGGCACCTACTGTCCTTTCAATATTTCTAACAACTCTGAATGATTATTTAACTCTTTCCTGTCCGAATCGGTCTTTAGTATTTTATTCTGGCTGACGCCAGACGATTTTATTCACCTCCGCCCTCGGACTGGAATGAGTTATAGAAGAAATGAAATAAAAATTAACTTTGCTTCGTCTCTAAGATCTCCTGAAAGTGATAAATAATGATTTTTACAGTTTTTCCATATCTCATACTTTATCTCATTTACATATCTAAGTAACACGAGAACGAAGATAAAGCAGCCTTAATTTTCATTTCGTTTCGTTTCACTTCGCACTTCACTTTACTCTTCTCTCCACTTCACTTCACTTCACTTCACTTCACTTCACTTCACTTCACTTCACTTCACTTCACTTCACTTCCCTTCACGCTTCATTCACTTCATTTCATTTCATACTTCACTTCACTTCACTTCACTTCACAGTTCACTTCACATCACTTTACTTCACATCACACTTCACTTCACGCTTCACTTCGCTCCATTCTCCACCCCACTCCATTCCACTCCCCTACTATTCTATTTCATTCCATTTTATTTCATTTCGTTTCATTTAACTATACTAACCTTTGACGTTGTTTGTTGAACTGTGATATTCTTAAATTCATTTAACGTTCTTGCTTCAAGTGTCAGTTCATAACTATCTTTAGTTTCTCGATTCAGATTCGTAGCATTAGCAACATACACTATACCATCTTCAAAGCCAATACCGAATACGTCATCATCATTACCACTGATAATGACGTAATATATTGTCTTGTGCGCAGTCTCAAAGTCCACATCAGTAGCATTCACTTGCGTAATAAATGTCCCCACTTTAGAGTTCTCGTTTACTGTCGCTGACCAGCTATTCTTGACAAACGTGGGCGGATTATCATCGGCATCAGCGATAGTGACGTATAATGTGACGTTGCTACTCTGCGAGGGAGCACCATTGTCACTAGCAGTGACAGTTAAAGTGAACGTACTGTGTCTTTCAAAGTCTAGTAAAATTGCCGTCTTCACTTCACCTGATTTCGCTATGATGGAACAGAATTAGACAATAGTTAGACCCGTTTTTCTCTTCAACCGTACCGAAACGTAGCGTTTTCTTTTGTCGTAAAGTCATTAGTTCTGTTCGAGAGCTACCCTGCGAGCAGAGCCTTCTTTTCCTTATTTCTTCGCTGAGAGAGAGAGGAAGAAAAGAAGGCTCTGCCGTATTCGTGTTTGGCTTCGTCCAAGATTTATAGAACGAAGTAACCCGTTTAAGACCCGTTTAACCGGTTCTTGTTTTGTTTTCTGCTCTGATTTGGACTGGGTTCGAGATTGTAACCAGTCACGAATACGGCAGAGCCTTCTTTTCTCCCTCTCTCTCAGCGAAGAAATAATAAAAAGAAGGTTCTGCTCGCAGGATACTCGAAAGTTCACAAGACAAAGAAAAACTCAACGTTTCGTACGGTACGGTTGAAGTAGAAAACGTCATTTAGTTGAGATATGATCAGGAAACCAAGAACAAATAAAGTGTGATAATGATAAAAGACATAGTACTATGCATAGTACTTACATCCCACTGAGAAGACACTGTTGCCGTTCTCGAGGTTCCCGGCATCTTCCATTAAGTAGCTAACCTGGCCAGCAGGACCATCGTCTGTGTCGGTAGCAGAAAGAATAAAGACCTAATGAAGAAAATGAGTCGTAGATTAAGTAGGACAAACAAAAAAACAAACAAGCAAACAAACAAACAAACAAACAAACAAACAAACAAACAAACATTCTACTCCCGGTATTACCACATTATATATACAGAACTCTTGGCCAAGCTCTTGGCAACGGCTTCCGTAGCTCAGTGGTCAGAGCACTGCACTAGCATCGCAGGGTCGCGGGTTCATTTCCTAGCTGGAAGGCCTTGATGTTGCATTTTTCGCAACTGGTCCCGGTTTGGTCTTATAATGTATATATTCTACACTCGAAATTTTCTTTTATCAAAATTACCTAAAACAGACAGACAGACAGACAGACAGACAGACAGACAGACAGACAGACAGACAGACAGACAGACAGACAGACAGACAGACAGACAGACAGACAGACAGACAGACAGACAGACAGACAGACAGACAGACAGACAGACAGACAGACAGACAGACAGACAGACAGACAGACAATTTTACACAATTCTCTACAAATACAAAGTGATCAGGTTAGTTCAGGACATACCGACGTTCCTTTTGCTGTATTTTCACGGACGGAAATATTGTACGAAGATTTAGAAAACGTTGGAATCTGATCATTTTCATCTAAAACTGTTATAGTCACATTTGTCATTCCCTCGAGCGCTGGGTCTCCATGGTCCTCCGCCTAAACGCAAGTTAAGATATACAAGGGGAAAAATTAACATAATAATTGAAATATTTTTAAATTTTGCTATTTACTGTGGTTTATGTTTATTTTGCTATGTCATATTACCTTCACTCTCAATAAATATTGATTTTTCGTTTCACGATCTAATTCTTTTGTCGTTGAAATCTGCCCGGTTTCGTTATCAATAGCAAAAGCCGAATCTGTTAGAAACACATTTGTAAAAGATAGTGGTATTGATGTGTTGTTATACTGGTAGAGAGAATAAAGAGAAATTCGTTACAGGTTCATTGTGCGAGTGTTTATATACACGGCTATGATGTAAACCTGACAGATGTGACTTAGGGCCTGTTCACATGAGGCGAGTTATCTCGGGGGGTAGGGTTATCCCTATCAACTCGGTGTTAGTTTATTTCCATGTTAAAAAAGTAAACCGTTCACATGAGACCGAGATAACTCGGGGGATAGGGATAACTCGCTCGGAGCGATAGGGTAACCCTAGCCCCCGAGTTATCACTACCCCCCGAGATAACCCGATCTCGTGTGAACAGGCCCTTAGTTCTTATTTCTTCCAGCAAAACTTACCAACATTTCCATATAAAAATGAGTACGTTATTAATTTGTTCTCGCCGCTGTCTCTATCATCCGCTCTCAGTTTTACAATGTTTGTGCCATTTGGACGATTCTAAATTTAATGAAAAATTAACAAAGGAACGACTGCTGTGCTTTGCTGTAACTGTATAACTGCAACCGTAACTGTAACTGTAACTGTAACTGTAACTGTAACTGTACTGCACTGCAATGTGATATACTATATCCAACACTCGTCAGTGTTCATCCTCCGATGTCTAAATACAGCCAAGCTGGTTAAAGAAATTTGGCTTCGCCTCGTATATTCAACCTGCTTGGGAGTATTTAGAAGTCGGAGGAAGAACACTGACTCGTGTTGGATATATTACGTACTGTATACTGCACTGCACTGCACTGCACTGCACTGCACTGCACTGCACTGTACTGTACTTCACATTTCCCATTTGATATTCCTCACACACTCCATACGAACACTCTAGCTACTAATAATGTACTGTAATATAAAAAAGTACATACAAAGCATGACATACACTAAAGGCTCGTTTACATAGGTGATTCTTGCTGCGATTTATCTCTTTGAGACAAATGTGGTAGAATAAATGGAGTGAAGTGAAGTGGAGTAAAGCGACGTAAAGTGACGTGAAGTGAACCGGAGAACCCGATGAAAAACCCTCGAGGCACAGGAGAGAACCAACAACTCTATTCACATGAAGCTAATGAGGTCACCTATCCAAGTACTAATCCCATTCGACCGGGCTTAATTTTAGCAGTGGGAGGCAGCGCACTAACAGCTTGTGCCACCCATACTCCCATGTGTCAGGATGAGAAAAATCGCATCAAAAATCGCTTTGTGTAAATGGACTTTAAGAGAGATTCAAGTAAACAAGCATACCTCCATGACAGTAAAACTATATTCAGGTTGTCCAAAAAGTGGTTGATTGTCGTTGATATCCAACACCTCCACGACTAACTGGTATTCTCTAAATTGTAAAGAAAATATAGTTCTACAGAAAATCTGCAAGTGTGTGAATACTACAAGATTCTCGCAATTTACCACTAACTAATGAGTCAACCCTTTCAAGGGGCAGTAAGATGCCAAAATTGTCTATCCCAATTTGCCTCTTCGCTTGCACAATTTATCATCTCGTTCCAAAGATATTTTGGTTTAAAAAATGCAAATAAGATACGTTATGACGTCATCTACTCCACTAATTCCGTAAAGAAGGAATATCTATGGAAATAATAGGTAGAATGTGCTGAAACTTTGAAGCTGTTTTAATACGAATGGTACATTGCAATCTACACAGTTATTGCTTGATATATTCCTAATTTGGAGAAGTTTGTTTGATCTGTGTGGAGTAGATGACATCATAAGGCATCCTATTTGCATGTTACATAAACCTGAATATCTCTGGAACCAATCTCGTTCCCAGAGCCCACGTTCCCCACCCGGGAAACGAGAGACTCTGGGATAATCCGTTTCACATCGATATTTCATTGGCTGATGAACATGATTACTCTTCTTCCGGAGAACAAGAATCCTGTGATGGCGTGAACGGATTATCCCAGAGCCTCTCGTTTCCCACCCGTTGGGTAAGGGGAACGTGGGCTCTGGGAACGAGATTGCTCTGGAACATGATGATATATTGATTTAATAACGCTATACTTCCTCACAAAATTTTCCATCTTACTGCCTCGATAACGCTTAAAATGTTTTTCTTTTGTGCTTTCTTCTTCCATTGTTTTTGCTTTCTTCTCCAGTTTTTTCTTTGTTCTTGACGTCCAATATATCCGACACTGAGCGTTAAAGGGTTAAGTCGTTCACTGTATCATTGTATGGACAATATTAATCAATATAATAAGAGATTATTAACCGAGAACGAGGTCTGTACGGGAAAATATCAGACCGACGTCTTGACAGTACGGACCGAGCCGCAGGCGAGGTTCGTACAAAAAAGACCGAGGTCTGATATTTTCCCGTACAGACCGAGTAAACGAGGTTAATAAAGCGCTTATTATATGGCTATTTCAAGTTTTTCGATAATTATTATATCAAACTTAGTGTGAAAACCTTAGAAATTCACGCGAGCAAAATCAACATCCGGGACAGCGGTCCGGATACGGAAAAAGACGGACCGTGGTCCGGATACGCATTTTTACGGACCGTGCGTTGACCAATCAGAACTCAGGATATTGCAAAGCCATATAATAATATCCATTATATTTACCCGTAGAGAGGTGGTGTTCCCTTATCAGTAGCAACAATTTTTAATGAGTATATTCGCACTGTCTCGAAATCCAATTCACGGACGACGGTTACTTCACCTGTGTCGCTATTTATCTCAAACTTGCCCTAAGAAATACAACAAAACGATAAAACAGAAAAGAATCGTAAGGAACTAAAGAAATAGACAAACAATTAGAAGAGCATAAGAGAATAATAGTAAAACACGACAGAAAACATCGAAACAAAAAATGTTATTAACAAAAAATAATAAATACTAATCGGCTTTACTTTTAAACTAGCAAGGAAAACAAACAAACAAACAAACAAACAAACAAACAAACAAACAAACAAACAAACAAACAAACAAACAAACAAACAAACGAACAAACGAACGAACGAACGAACAAACGAACAAACGAACAAACAAACAAACAAACAAGCAAGCCGAACAAACAAACGAACGAACGAACGAACGAACGAACGAACGAACGAACGAACGAACGAACGAACGAACGAACGAACGAACGAACGAACGAACGAACGAACGAACGAACGAACGAACAAACGACAAAATAGTATTGTTGTACCTCACTATTTCCATCAGCAATGGTGTAAACGATGGTTCCATTCGCACCCTCATCACCATCAGAAGCAGTGTTGTTGACTACAGTAATATTTAGTGTGCTTGCACCTTCCTTGAGAATCTTCTTGTCAACAGCTTATAAATAAAATTAAAATGTTTCAGAAAATGCATGTACCGTTCGTCCGTCCGTCCGTCCGTCTGTCTGTCTGTCTGTGTGTGTGTCTGTCTGTCTGTCTGTCTGTCTGTCTGTCTGTCTGTCTGTCTGTCTGTCTGTCTGTCTGTCTGTCTGTCTGTCTGTCTGTATATCCGTCCGTCTGTACATCTGATTATCACACCAGTAACTGTCTGTCTGTCTGTCTGTCTGTCTGACAATCACAGCAGTAAATACGACTAAAAGTAGATATCCAGAATTCTCACCAACATTCTGACCAGTAATAATAATAACAGAAACAAACGGGTAACATCTTACTTTTTTTAAACCTGGGTGATTCGTCGTTTTGATCAAGAATGTTAATAACGATCTAGAAGATATTAATGTTTAGATGAGCGTTTGAAACAAAGACAATTTACAATTTGACGACCACAACTATTTGTTGTTTACCTTGGCGTAAGCATATTTTTTCGGAGTGCCGCCATCTGAAACTGAAATCTAGTGCAGATTGCAAAAAAAACAACTGTTATTATTTGCAGTGGTACTGAGGATACAAGCAACAGCAGCAGCAACAACAACTTCAGTAGTAGTAACAACAACAGCAGCATCAGTAGCAACAACCACACTAACAACACCACTTAAACAACACCACCATCACCACCACCAACAACACCACCATTACCACCACCAACACGACCAACAACAACAACAACAACAACAACAACAACAACATCATCATCGCCTTCAACACCACCACCACCATTACCACCAACATCACCACCATCACCAACACCAACAACTCCATCACCACCATCGTCACCACCACCACCACCACCACCAACAACAACAACAACAACAACAACAACAACAACAACAACAACAACAACAACAACAACAACAACAACAACAACAACAACAACAACAACAACCCCATCATCACCACCAACAACTCCATCACTACCATCACCACCTTCAACATCAACACCACCATCACCACCTTCAACACCAATACCACCATCACCACCAACACCACCATCACCAACAACACCAACACCAACAACACCAACAACACCACCATCACCAACAACACCATCACCAACAACAACATCAACGTCAACACCACCATCACCACCTTCAACACCACCACCACCACCACCACCACCAACGCCAACACCAACACCACCATCCCCAACAACACCAACACCACCAACACCAACAACAACACCAACGTCAACACCACCATCACCACCTTCAACACTACCACCACCAACGCCAACACCAACACCAACACCACCACCACCACCACCACCACCACCAAAACCAACACCACCACCACCACCACCACCAACACACTGCCAACACCAACACCACAACTACGGTGGTAAAATGGTAACTTTACTTACATTCAACGTGTACACCATGGTTGTCTCTCTGTCGGGAGAACTTCGAGTCAAGAGAAGACCATCAGCATTTACGGTAAATTTTTTCTCGTTGTTTCCAGAAACTATGGAGTAGACCAGTTCAGCGTTGTTCTTAGAGTCCTCATCAAAAGCATAAAGATGCACAATTGGATAATCAATATCTGTATTCTCCATCAAGCTTACATTGAAAAATGTCTGATTAAAGTATGGGGCATTGTCGTTCTGATCCTAAAATAAATAAGAGAAAAAAAAAGGTAAAAACCACAACGGAAACCAAATAAATTATTATTAACTACTTTTAATCTTTGCCTACTGTATCGTTCGTTTTCAAACCAAGCAGACTTTAGTATTTCACAAATTGAAATATAGTAAAGGTTTGAGTACTGCAGAAATTATTGAACGTAGATTCTAACGTTTCGAGCGAAGGCCTTAGAAATGTATACGTTCATTAATTTCGGCAGTACTCAAACCTTACGATATTTCGATTTGTATTTCAACATTGCCTACGCAGTACACTGCTTTTATTTCACTGTTTAGTAGGACAGACGATTTTACTGTCAAGTAATGGAGAGCCCTCGGTAGTGAAGGAGTTAAAGTGCCTATGAAACGAAAATTAAGTTTGTCTCATTTGAAAGAACACTTAAAATGACAAAGTAACATCTTTTGCAGTTTTTGGTTTCCTTGCTTCGCTGTTGATATATTTCAGTTTGTTTGATATGCAAATTAACATCTTGACGTCACATGTGCATAATGAGTTATCAGAGAAGGTTATATATCTTTGCTATTATTAAACGTAATCACTTGAAAATCTACATAACTGGTGCTGTGGGAAAAAAAGACATCCACATGCTTCCTTCGAGTTAATTTGGTTTGATAATAGCAACGATATATAATCTCTAACAACTCATTATGAACATGTGATGTCAAGATGTTTAATTTTCATATCAAACAAACTGAAATATCTCAACAACGAAACGAAAAATCGTAAAAGATGTTATTTTGTCATTTTAAGTATTCTTTCAAATAAGACAATTTAGGTAATATCTCTAGATATTAAAATAACCGAGAGTGAGGTCTTTACGGTAAAATATTAAACCGAGGTCTTGCTGTGTTGACCGAGCCATAGCCGCGTGGTAATACGTTCAAGACAAAGGTTTAATATTTTACCGTAAAGACCGAACAGTCGAGGTTATTAAGTAGTTCATTATATGGCACTTTTTATTACAAAATCAATCATGTATTTCCTCCGAGCTAGCGTTATTTTCTGCTGTTTCTTCTCGTCTAGATACCAAAATTTTACTTTTATAATGTTCATTGTCATTTATGTAATTTATTTACGTCATTTTACGGCAATATACGTTTTTTAAAGCTGTGTTTTAATCTTTGTTTCCGATCGTAGGGCATTAACAATTTCCATAAAGCCAGCAGGCATTACAGAAAAATCTCGCCACGTCAGCAACCAATCACAGCGCGTAATTTTACCGGAAGTAACCCATGCCAAGAATTCGTAATGCATGCACGAGAACTTTACTTCGCCACGTATTATTATGGGGTTGCAAAATAAAGCGTTTCTAACTTAAATATTTTACTTACGTTTATTGTTATTAGTAATGTTTTCGTGGAGTTGCGAGGAGGGGATCCTCCATCCTTTGCCATTATAACAAGTGAAAACTCTATCTTTGTTTCATAGTCCAAAGGTCCAGTATTCGTAATATTTCCAGACAATGGGTCATTAATGGTGAAGTTATTCAAAGGATCGCCACCAACGATTGAATATTTTATGATAGAGTTTACACCAGAGTCATCGTCAGAAGCCTAGGGAGTGGGGAATAACATTAGTTAAAAAAGAAAGAATAGAAGGAAAAGAAACGGAAAGGAAGGAAATGAAAGGATTGGGAAGGGAAAGGGAAGGGTAGGGAAGGAAATGGAAGGAAAAGGAAGAGAGGGGAAAGAAAGAAAAGGGAAGGGAAGAGAAGGGAAGAGAAGGAAAGGGAAGGAGATAGAAGAAAAGAACAGGGAAGGGAAAGGGAAAGGAAGAAAAGGGAAAGGACGGAAAGGAAAAGGAAGGGAAGGAAAAGGAAGAGAGGGTTAAGAAAGAAAAGGGAAGGGAAGAGAAGGGAAGAGAAGAGAAGGAAAGGGAAGGAGAGAGAAGAAAAGAACAGGGAAGGGAAAGGGAAAGGAAGAAAAGGGAAAGGACGGAAAGGAAAAGGAAGGGAAGGGAAAGGAAGAGAAGAATATGGAAGAGAAGGGAAGGGAAGGAAGAGAAGGGAAAGGGAAAGGAAAAGAAGGGAAAGGAAGAGAAGGGAAAGGATCACCACCAACGATTGAATATTTTATGATAAAGTTTATACCAGAGTCATCGTCAGAAGCCTAAAGGGAAGGAAAGGAAAGGGAAGGGAATGAAAGGGAAAGGAATGAAAGGGAAAGAAAGGAGAGGGAAAGAATGGAGAGGGAAGGAAAGAAGAGGTAGAGAAGAGAATGGAAGGAAAAGGGAATTAAAGGAAAGGGAAAGGAAAAGAAGAGAAGGGAGGGGAAGTACAAACAAGATCTCTGCTAAACTAGACTTTATTATCCGCCGCAAAATTGTTCTTGTGACGAGTTAACAAAATACATATGCCGCCTAGCAAAAATTAAACAGTCAAACTTACCTTCACAGTTACGAAGAAACCAGTTTCTTTATTTTCATCTAAGGAAGCAGACGTCGGCGCTGTTTCAAAGATGGGTGTGTTATCATTATAGTCAGTTATAGCAATATATACTGATACACGAGTGACGTAATTACCGCCATCTTTGGCTTCGAGTTGAAGCAAGTAACTTTGCCTGACTTCAAAATCTAAAAGCTTCGCCACAGAAATTGTACCGTTGTCTTCAGTAACTGAAAACCTGAATCGAAAAGAAATTTAAAAGTATA
>JAWNZC010000314.1:8505000-8515000 GCA_035771165.1 Paragorgia papillata
ATAACAGACTATACAAAAGATACTGTTGCCCAACAGACAGGTTTTTATTACTTTAACCCATTGCTGTCTAGGTTGGCTGAAGGGTTCTCCTTTTGATGAATAAAATCGTCTGGCATTAGTATTAAAATAATATTTAAAGGGCCAATTTTTGATTTTTGGCTGGCTCAGGCAGGAATGGGTTAAAGTCATATCTTACATAATATAAAGTGATGTAGTCCTAAAATGTTGTGCTGTGGCTATTGATCTTTTGTTAATGAATGAATGAATGAATGAATGAATGAACAAATGAATGAAATATGAACTATTCAACTAACTCACAGGCCAGGCCAGACTGTGTTCTTTGCAAAATGTACATGGAAGATATAAATCTGGATAATTTTGTGCACCTGGGGTTTTCATATAATATATGCTGCTTAGTATAGCCTAAAATATATAATTTAAGAAGAATTAGAAAAAATGTGGTGAATGTGTCTTAAATAAACAATATAATACTGCTCTATCTTAGACTCTAGTCACTGTACAGTACTCCTACTTTAGTTTTTTCAGTAGGAAGTGAGGAAGTCGAGACTCATTTCTTCCTTTTGCACAATGCACAGTGTGTATCGTCACAAAATCACTGAAATGTGCATGAGAATGGCAAAAATTTTGCTTTTTGAACAAAAAATTCACAGGGACAATATAAATGCTGCTAACTTGTGACTTGTTGCAGTACTGCAGTAATGAAAACTTCTAGACAGCAGACATCTCTTCCAAACAACAGAAATTAAGCAACTCTACAGTATATTATAGACTGAGCTTTCAAATGTACTGTACAGTACATATCTTCATTTTGATTTTGCAGGAATGCAAATAGCAACCAGTCCACTATGTGCAAGAGCTAATGAAGTGAGAGCAGAGACAATGCAATGGAAGTCTTACTTCAAGTTAGTAAATCTCAGTCAAAAAGTATTTTTGAAATGTATACAATGTGTTATGCTAAAAAATAAGAAGGCCTACAATGTCAGGTATTACGATTACAAGTAACCCAATAAAAATCGACATCAAACCCAACCTCGTACCCAGGGCCATTTGTAGGGAACTGGACCAAGATGGTGGGAACAAATGGCCCTGGTGGAGGCTAGCTCAAAATGCGCAGTATATTGCACATTTTATTAACTAGAACTCAGTTCTTTACACAGTAATTACTGTATACCTTCCGTGCCGTGTGCAGGAACAACCGACAAGGCCAAAATACAATTTAAAAAAACAAAAACAAAATCAAACCATCTGATTTACACCATAAGCTCTTGACCAATCAGAGGCTGAGATAGCCTGCCAGCCTGGCCTCCACCAGGGCCATTTGTTCCAGCCATTTTGGCCCAGTTCCCTACAAATGGCCCTGGGTATGAGGTTGCATCAAACCTACTGTACATTAGGGCCATTTAAATGGAGAAAATAAGTCGCGACTTAATTAAGACGCGTCCTATTTAAGTCGCGAACACACCCGTATAAACGGTCAATTTCTAGGAAGTCGCGACTTATTTTGGACTAGCTTTCAACCCTGTTCTTATTTTAGTCACAACTTACTTTGGTCCCACACAAATTGACCATTTATATGGGCCTATATGAGTGTGTTCGCAACTTAAATAGGATGTGTCTTAATTAAGTCGCGACTTATTTTCTCCCGTTTAAATGACCCTATTGTACCCCACCTCATTGAAATTTTGACCACCAGGTCATACAAACCCAAGGTTTCAACCTTGATCAGATTACCACTGCATGTGATAATTAATGCTTTTTTTCAAAAGAACTTTAGATTCAATGTAAGACTAAAATTATTCATAATTTTTAGAAGCCAAATGATTTGTGAGAAAGATTATAATATTATTTCTGTTTTTGATGTGTTGGCCAAAGAGAAAAATTATGAGATGGTTAAATCAAATCCTGAAGAGGTAATAACATACTGTAGCTTAGAACTGAATGATTGCTACTGTATAGTTATGCGCAACTTGTTATACCGAATAACCTGTATTTATTATTATAATTATGAAATATTAATTTTGTATCAAAATTAGCACTTACAGTAGGTACATTTTAGCTCTATGGTCAGACATGGCTTGTTTGGTGACATCATATTACAATGTCTTTGACTCAGTGTATGTTGACCCACTGTACAGTATGTCTTTTCTTGGTCCTTTAAGCCCTAATCAAACGAGAACGCAAGTCATCGCAAGTTGGCAGTCAGAATTTCTGTAGCGGTCGTTCGAACACCCAAATTAACAAAATAAAGGTTTCATGAGTGTTTTAAACAAGTTTTAACTTTGCCACGGTACATGATATTTTTGGGAAACTATTCAGAGCGGCTGGCTGAGATAGCGTGACTGCCAACTTGCGATGACTTGCGTTCTCGTTTGATTAGGGATTTATTATACTGTCTTTTAGAATTGTTTTACTGACCATTTGAAATAATGCATTTACATGCAATTTGACTTCAAGTTACTTGACAAATAAAATCAACTGGTATAAAATAATAAAAAACGGTATAAAATAATAAAGGGACCTGTTTTGGCCAGTGTAATTTTACTTAAAAAGTGACAACGTCTCGACGAACTATAACGTCATTTTCAAGTCAAAATAAAACCAAAGTGTACGGGATATTTATAGTAATTACAATATGTAATTACATTCAAAGCTAAAAAATAAATGAATTAAACATTAAGAGATAAGCAATTAAAAACATTATACACTAATCTAGACTATTATATAAAAAGTTTGGCGCTAATCGAGTCCGATTGTGCATTTTCGCTTAATATCCCTACTTTACGATTTATATTAAGCTTTCGCTTAAAGCCGGTTTTCCACTAGGCGACTTTTATTTTTCGCGCGAAGCGACTTTTTCTTTTGTCTCATGAGCTCTGAGCTGGAACTAATCAGAAATCTATAAGAAAGTCGCTTCGCGCGAAAAAAATCGCCTAATGGAAAACCGGCTTAACGTAAAGTTGGACTCGATTAGCGCCAAACTTGTTATATAATAGTCTAGATTAGTGTATAATGTATATGTTTTTAATTGTTTATCTCTTAATGTTTAATTCATTTATTTTTCAGCTTTGAATCTAATTATTGTAATTACTATTAAATATGCCGTACACTTTGGTTTTTGTTCTTATTTTGACTTGAAAATGACGTTATACGTCGCAACGTTGTCACTTTTTTAATAAAATGTTTTTAGCGTTTAATTTTGTCTTAAGTATATTCAAAATAGCTTATAAAATAAATAATTTTCTTTTATTAAGGTCATATCAACTTTATTTTCCCTCCTTGGACACTTATCTAAAGATTTAACTGTTCAATATCTTTTGACCTTATTGGATGACATGATTACGGTAACATATGTAATACAAATCCAGTTTTTATTGTATAAAGCCCCGCACAGACGACCAAGTTTTTCTTGACAAGTTCCTTGGTAGCTTTCCTTGCTCGTGTGTACGATGAACACGTTTTTTCCCAACAATTCTCCTTGACAAGTTATAATTGCTCGTGTGTACGGTTGGACAAGTTTTCCTTGACGACAATGATCGCGTAATAAGCTTATAGGAGATGATCTTGTCAAGTTTTCCTTGACGACTATACACATGAACAAATTTCCTTTTTCAAAAGCTGGCATGATCAGCTTTTCAACAAGGCTCCTTGTCAAGGAAAAACTTGTCAATTTGTGTCGTACACACGAACAAATAAAACTTGTTAAGGAAAAACTTGTCAAGGAAAAGTTGGTCGTCTGTGCGGGGCTTAAGTGTATTGTACAAACACAATGCTGTATTTGTAACATAACGGCACATGCAGTTATTAACCATCAGTCATCACCTGTCAATTATAAGCCGGGCGCACACGCTACGATTTTTATAGCCGGCCGATTTTTATCGGCCAACTAAACTTTGGGCTTTTGACTAAAATCGTTGCATATGCGGTGTCGTTATTGAGCAATTTTTATCAGCCGATTTTTATCGGACAATATCAAACTGGTTTGATATTGTCCGATTAAAATCGGTCAAAATATCGCATCATGCCGTGTGTGGTGATTACCAATTTTTTATCGTTCACTGATCACTCATTATTCTTCCTGAAGTTATTTGGTTTGATGATGTTGAAAATGGTGGCTCCAGTTGCTAAAGATGTGAGGTTTTACATGGAAATAGCACACTTGTATGGTAAACGCCAATTTTTATCGGTTGACCAGCCGATAAAAGTCGAACGACTATAGCTGGTTTTCCACTGGTGAATTTTGTCGCGCGAGGCAACATTTCTATTGTCAAAATTGAATAGATTGGAATAGATGTCTAATTATAGTTCCACTCGAGAGCTCACAATTTTAAATGTCGCTTCATGCGACAAAATTCGCCAGTGGAAAACCGGCTTAAATTCGTAGCGTGTGTGCCAGGCTTTAGACTATAAAGCCCCGCACAGACGACCAAGTTTTCCTTGACAAGTTTTTCCTTGACAAATTTTATTTGTTCGTGTGTACGACACAAATTGACAAGTTTTTCCTTGACAAGGAGCCTTGTTCAAAAGCTGGTCATGCCAGCTTTTGAACAACGAAAATTGTTCGTGTGTATAGTCGTCAAGGAAAACTTGACAAGATCATCTCCTAAGCTTATTACGCGATCATTGCCGTCAAGGAAAACTTGTCCAACCGTACACACGAGCAATTATAACTTGTCAAGGAAAATTGTTGGGAAAAAACGTGCTCATCGTACACACGAGCAAGGAAAGCTACCAAGGAACTTGTCAAGAAAAACTTGGTCGTCTGTGCGGGGCTTAAACTACACGTATAGTTAAACACAGTTTATGTATCAATACGGTATATATGATTTTAAAACTTACTGTATTTATCACAATTGTTTGAAAGCAAAAATATTCACACAGAACTTATATTTATTGTATCTTTTTAAATTTATACAGAATGATAAAGACTGCTTCAATTTACTTCAGGAATATAAAAACAAGTTTGTAGAACACAATTTACATTTTAAAGAATTTCAATTTTTTTATAAATAAAAGAATAATAAAATTGGAATTCTACAGTACATTTCTACAGTATATAGTGTACTGTACAGTATACATATTTATTATATGGCACGGATTACTTCCGGTAAAATCACGCGCTGTGATTGGCTGCTGACGGGGCGAGATTTCTCCGTAATGCCCACGGGCATTATGAAAATTGTTAATGCCCTACGATTGGAAACAAAAAAAAAATGCTAATAAGAAACTTTTATTGCCGAAAAACGGCGAAAATAGATGAAATAGATGACGATGAACATTATAAAAGTAAATTCTAGTATCCAGACGAGAACGAAACAGAAGAAAATAACGTAATTCGGTGTTTTGACGAAGTTAAAGGAAGCGAAGATCAAGAAATACAAGATTGATTTTGAAATAAAAAGTGCCATATAATAAACTACTTAATAACCTCGACCGTTTGGTCTTTACGGTAAAATATTAAACCTCGGTCTTGAGCGTATTAACCTCGCTATCGCTCGGTCAATACAGCAAGACCTCGGTTTAATATTTTACTGTAAAGACCTCACTCTCGGTTATTAAGTAGTTAATTTTCTGAAGCTGATAATTTTAATTTCCCCAGAGCTCAAGCTTCCCTATGGGTACAGTTCTTCAATTTACTTCATAGACAAGACGAGTTTATCATTTACCAGGTAAGCTATTGCACTTTCAAAAGGAACCTGTTTAGTGAACTAGAAATTAAATATCTTTAGTTCACGATCACCTCGGTTTTCTTTGATGTACCGCGGTTGTTTATTTATAATAATTACTCCCAAGCACACATGAATCAAGTTAATTGCCAGGGCTAATATATATTAGCGCGGGGCAATTAACTTGATTTATGCGTGGTTTGGAAAATAAGGGTTAATCAATGGTCACGAATGTGATAAAGGATTTATCATCGTGACTGAGGTGTTTTTTTAGACAAAAGTTCTCTGTGATAACGAACTCAATATCTCAGTTTTCTTAGGCAACCTCTGTGATCTTGAACTAAGTAGGTTAGTTACCTCAACCTCCGTAACTACGTCAGTTATTTACCGAGGGCCGACGGGCCTTTGGGCCTTGGTTAATAACTGACGTAGTTACCTCCACTGATCTCGAAATAAAACTGGATAGTGCAATGAGTTACCTCAGGTTCGGTAATACTTAGTTCATTCATGCGTTGATTCTCTTTGATGTGCCGCCGTTAATATATAGGTTAGTTACGTCGGCAAGAGATTCACCAGGTGGAAAACGTAATCTTATTATAAATATAAGTGCCCAGCACAAAACACGAATAAAAGCCATGAACACAAGGACATAAAAAACATAATATTTAATAATCTAACGTTTCGTTGTTTATGCTACAACATCTTCAGAGATAATAATTACAAGATATTAATTTACAGGATATATAATAAACAGAATTCTAATTACATACATATAGACCAATCAAAATAAAGAACTAAAAATACATATTACAAGCTAATTATAGGTTAAGAGGTGAGGTAACACTGAAGGTGTCAGGAGGTAAGAGAAAGCTAAAATAAGTAGAGGGGTGCTGATCCAGCTTCTTTTACGCGAAAGTCATCTCAACGGCAATATTGGATCAGCACCCCTCTACTTATTGAAACTTTCTCTTACCTCCTGACACCTTCAGTGTTACCTCAGTGTTCTGATTCATGTTCATTCTTTACAGTCTGCACGAATCATTGCCAAGCTGGCTTGTTGGGGAAAGATACGATTATCTCATGCTGATGTTATGAGCTATTTTGACTGGCTAAAATCCAGATTAACTGCAGCAGTAAGTCCAAAAGTCTAATTATATTCCTTCAATGATAGGCCAAGGACGCAACCAAGATTTTTAAAAGGGCGGTCTTTTTTAACACAAAGTGACGACACAAATCTAGGAGGGTCCGAGGGTAACACTACATGTTAAAACCAGATGGACGCTTCTTAAAATGGGCAACTCGACCAGTTATGAAAGCCTTTTGAATTTGGCATCTATGAATAGCCTTGAGCAAAGACGATACGAACACTCACTTATTTTAGCTTTTAAATGTATTAAGCTTCAAGTTGCGTGCATACCATGAATCGTAGTCGATTACTCAGAAATAAAAAAAATCGTATAGCTATACCGCACACACTTTTGAAGCTCTTATTGTCTCCGATATATTGTGAAAATTTGAAAAAAATCGGCCAAAACTCGTGTTCAACAAAAGTCTTTGAATACGGCAGTTTAGCTGAAATTTAAGGCTGAAGAAATAATTAAGCCTTGGAACATTTAAATTTCGCGGGAAAACAGAGCTGCTTGCAATTTTCATCGCTAAATATCTTAATGAATTTTGCTTTAAACGAAATAAACTTTTCAAAACCTTTCAGCATTTGGCTTAAGGCAGCTAATTACGCAAAAAAATTTTGGGGGGGATTTTTACATTTCTATGGTGTAACGTAACCTTAAGACTTTAAGCTGTATAAGACGTTTCGTTACAACGTAACGATACATTATAAGACGTTGTGATACATTGTTAAGGTTGTTTTCCATTACGTTATACGACGTTATGCTTCACACGAGGAAGGTTTTTTTTTAACATTTCTCCAAACTGGCGCGTGATATCTTGCTGTCACAACAAACGAGGTGGTGGCAAAATGCGCATCAAACCGCCAGGTCTGTCTTAACATTTATTTTTGTTGCTTTTGTATAGAAAAACAAATTCCGTCAAAGTGTTGTGGAGTGTTTTCAAATTATGCTCAAGATAGACGAATACCGTGGAACCTTTCTAGAGGTTGACGGAGTCGCAAGGTAACATAGAGCCCTTCTTGTCCATTTGATCGATTTAATTTCTATTTAATGGTTTCTTTTTTTAAATTTGTTTTTAGTGTGGTGTCATTTCTTTTGCGTGACAATATTGGTTTTCAGCTTCAATACCAACTCATATTTTGTCTTTGGTTGTTAAGTTTTAATCCAGATATTGCCATGAAAATAAATGAGTAGGTTCACTAATGTTACTGTTATTTTTCTTATTTTGAGACCTTTCAAGTTAAAAGTCTTTTAATTTTGTTTAAAGGGTATTGGCAAAAAAAATTAAGTTTGTCTCTTTTGAAGAACTCGTCAAATGGTATAAGAAGACCTTTTACAATTTTTCCGTATCTGTTTTGGTTTTGGAAATATTTGGACCAAAGACAGCCTGCTGTCCGCCATCTTGGAATTATTTTCGATATGCATGTGACATCATAAGCAGGGTAAAGTGAAATTTTTATCTTGCCAACCTTATGACATTATGAGCTAGAAACTCGATTTTGTTGCGCTATTTCCATTTTAAATTGACACACAACATTTAAAAAGCCTTCCGTGGAAATTTAGTCACCCATGGAGTAGTTTCATCAGGTTTACCCTGCTTGTGACGTATTTCCTAGTTAATTAGATCCGATGTTACAACAAGATGGCGGACAGCACGCTGTCTTTGGTCGAAATATTTCAAAACACAAGAAAGATAGAGACAAATTGTAAAAGGTCTTCTTATACCATTTGACGAGTTCTTTCAAATGAGACAAACTGAATTTTTATTGCCAATACCCTTTAACATATGTGCTGGGCAATTCTCTTTTTGGCATGCAAGACTACGCTTTCCGCCTGCATGTATATCAATAACTGCCATACGTAATGATATTAGTGCTACTCCAAGCGACGAACCATACCGGGTAAGGGGGGGGGGGTGTCACAGCGAATTTGGACCCCCCAGTCCAAATCTCCTAGTATATTTGGACCGGGGGGTCCAAATCTACTAGTAAATATGGTTTGTGTTCTTTATCACTAATAAAAGTGACAAAAAAACTTCAGACTGTTCGCTATTATGAATTTCGTTTATATTATTGTGTTCACACAACATATACTTAACTTTTGGAGGGGGGTCCAAATCCGCCAATGGGGGTCCATATTTACTAGTAGATTTGGACCCCCGGGGGTCCGAATTTAGGGGGGTCCAAATTAACTGGGACATGGGAAAAAAACTATTCGACCGCGGCTGGGATTCGAACTCGCGACCTTTGATTTACTAGTCTGACGCTTCACCGACTGAGCTACAGGTCAAATTTGGAGCAGGCCGTGGAATGATGGTACTACTGACATGTCTAGTTTCTTCAATATAGAAGACTTAACTCTTCATCTTATGTTGTTGGACATCGTGCGTCACTTGGAGTAGAACCTGAATATCATTATTCTCCATCTGAGTTCACTGGCCCACAGGAATTATTCCATGTACATACCTTCACTTCACTTCACTTCAAGACTCTATGTCTAAGTTGTTTTTCGTTTTTCAAACCCAGGAACAACGCAGTTGTGCCAACACTTGCTGATATTCTTAGAGAAACAGGAAAAGAAAAAGTTATTCGCATTATACTAGCAACCCTAAGAGTAAGTATGGAAGAGCAAAGTGAAAAGATGGTAAACTGCCGAGAATAATTTTGAAAACAAAATACTGACGTTCCGGGCGGAGCCTTTCATACTCTGATGAAAGGCTGTGGACATTTTACTCTGATGAAGAACTCCGCTTGATACGTCAGCATTTCGTTATCAAAACTGTTCTCAGCAGTTGACTACTTTTTCACTTTGATCTATCTAAAAACACTGCCTACCGAGAAGTCTATTTTTTACACAGCAAGTATGGTATGTAATAGATCAAACACGAGTTTGAGTGTTTCATCAGGGGTTCCAAACACGAGAAAACAAATGAAAACCGAGGGCGTAGCCCCGAGTTTGTTTTTTTTGTTTTCGAGTGCTTGGAGTCCCCTGATGAAACACAATAAATGAGTGTTTGATCTTGCTTCTCAAAGGAGTATTCGCATCGCGATTTGCGGTGTTTTCTTCAGTGATGTCAATATGCAGATTAAGAAATGTGATTCAGTTCACTAGGAAGTTTCCTACAGGTTTTCATTGGGTATCAAAACTCATGCATGTGATGTGGTATACGTTCATGGATTGGCTACG